>JAOWBL010000019.1:6939246-6997318 GCA_028564865.1 Zenarchopterus dispar | reverse complement strand
AAGAAAAAATACAAACTCTTAAACAGTGCCTGACCATTCCCAAGAAAACCAGCCATGCCCATGTTGCAGCTTTAGTCAGTTTTCTCTCTTGGGTCTTTATCCTGTCAAATAAAGCATTATCTACCACCTACAGTTAAAATAGCATGCTCTAGAGAGTTTACTGATGTTATATCACTTGAACACTAAGTTACTGGAAGCCATCTTTAACTGCCATTTAAATCCTTTAAAAAGCAGCAAAATATTGAGACAAACTTTGTGGTTGTAATGTTACCCTTTAAAAAGTGAGGCAGACTGTATTTCTCAGGACAGCGGAAAGATAGTGTGATACAGTTTTAGTACTAGGATATGGAGCCAGAAAGTGGTTGTATATATAGTCATCCCTCATCTGGTGCACCATGGGCTTTATTATCAGATTTAAGAACATTTTTTAACATTGCTCGTTTAGAAAAATGAACTTTTAAGCTCTCAGCAGCAGTGACTCCATCTAAACATTCTCAAACTGGAAGTATCAGTCACTGCAACTGTCACGTGAGTTTAAAGATCACTGCAGCAAAACAACAACAGGCCCCCCGTGCTCTTTCTCCTATGTCAGTCTGGATGAGATTATCAGCTAAATACCTGAAATTTAAATAAATAAAAAATATGTTTGGTATTCATGTGCAGCCCTGTGTCAGCACCTAGCATAGTAAGAGTCACGGTAAGAGCCACTACACAAGGGCTTGACATGAGGTTTTCAGATCAACAACAATAACGAGCCGGGATGTCTGACAGGGTCTGATAACATTATATTTACTGTATGTCTGTCACAGACATGGGTGCTTGGAATGTGAATATGTGTGTTACTTGGATTCAGAAATATCAAACCGTCCTGCTGAGTGTTCTAGATTTGCACTGAACCAAGACGACTGGATAGACAATGGGAGGAAAAGGCGGCTGATGGGGTTGAGGGTGTGTGGGGGTGAGGCTGAACCAGAGGAACACAGGCGTGTAAAAAGCAAAGCATAAACTGCGTTGATGGAATAAGCATAAAGGGGATGAGGCAAACGTCTGCAAAACACAAGCTTCCTCTGAAGACCAAGGGACAGTCCACACAAAAGTGCAAAATGCAGGGATTTGAAATCAAAGTGTTTAACACCTTAAACATTAGGGGAGGACATAGAGAACTATCTTTCTAAAAACAGTTCTACACAATACCATGAAATGAAAATAGGCATACCTGTACAAACAGTCAGGGAAGTAGAGATTTAAAAATGCATCAGAGTGCATTTATTTTCAGGTAATAGGAATAAAATAAGGCAACTAGAACACAATGTGTGAAAACTGGCAATTGGCCAAATAGTCCTGAACACTACATCAGAGATAGCAAAGAAGGGAGCAGAAGTGAATGTGCCAAAGATTGACAGCAGGAAAGTTGAGTGTATACTCTTAGTAACAGAGGATAAAGAGAAACAGATGGAAAAGAAGAAGAGAGAGGGAACAAATCATGGGGAGGAAGAGGGAAGCAAAAGAGTAACATATGAAAATCCTTTACCATTTCAGGTAAGAAGCTCTCAAGACATGCTTCAGAGGGAGGTGATCCCCTGAAATCTCACTATAGGTCGTTTTATTAGTGTGCGGCAAATACAGTTGCCTTTTTATCTGCTTAACCAATCTGCACTGAGGAGAATTCTTGCACCAGTCTGGCAGTGAGCTCATTATATCTGTCTGGGGTTAACCCTGAAACGTGCATAACTTAAATTAAAAGTAATGCTGCCATAAATGTTACATATACACATTTAAAACATTTAATCATTGCTGTTTTATCATGTACCAAGGGTAAAAGTGCAACAATTATACTCTAATACATAGAAGAAAGCAAGAAAAAAAAAAACACATTTAGCTAAACTCTCATGGTTCATTCTTCAGGCTTTAAAGCTGATTATATTCAAGTAATGTCATTTATACATTGAAGAGTGATACGGATTTGCAAAGTGAAGCAGTTTTGACATAAAAAGGTTTTTTTTTCCATAATTAATTGATTAATTGGGTATTTTTAATACTATAGAACTAGCTGAAAAAAATCCTTTTACACTGCCAATATAAGTGGGTTTACCCTCAAGTTCTGTTGTAGTAAAAATCGTTTCGCTGACCAAGAATTACATCTAGTAACTACATGTACCGTAGCTTCTAAGGGACAAGTCTATTAGAAAGGATAGCATAAAGAAGCAACATTATAATTTAGCTAAATAGAGTTAACAACAGATTAGTAAGACCCTCTAAGACAATTAACCACATTTATCATTTTTACTGGAAACTACTAAAGGTGACTACCATGAACTCATTTAACATTGGACTGAAAACGCAGGTGATGCCTGAAGAATTTGTAAGAACAAGATGAATTTTGAAAGCATACATCTAAAATTCTCAACCTATTTCTTCTATCAAAAAAAACAAAACAAAACAAACAAACAAAAAAAAGAACAGCACAATGCATATATGGGACATGCACATGTTCAGAAGACACTGCCAGCTAGCTACCGTAGGCTACGGGTATGATAGACTCTAGGTAGGCAGCTAACTGCAAGTCAGGACTGAAAAGAATTTCCTGCATATTTTGTGGAAAATATTTGAAAGTAAGATAAAAGGACAATAACCCATTCAAAAGAGATACAGTCACCATGGCATCACTCTTCGGTCCATCCTGGTTCCTCACTCAGCAATCAATGCCCATGAGGAGAGTGCCACCCCAGTAGTAACTCTCATTTTACTTTTCGGAGATCCAGCTGTTTTTTGGTTGTAATTGTCTCAAATTCAGACTCTCTTTTTTTGGCCCAGTAGTGGATTCTAACACATACAGTACAGAAGGATGAGGTGAAAGTAACTACTTTGGAAACAAGCAGACACTGTTGTTCAATACCACAATGTGCATTTTACCATTTCCCTCAGTCCAAGTAAAATTCCTGAGATAACCTAAATTATTCCTATTGCTTAAAGCCAAGACATTAGCAAGTGTAAGCAAGCATTTTGACATTTTGATCACTATTCTTATGTGACATTCTCACTTTTCTGTTTACATGACATTAAAATATTACGGGATACCACCAACAACCATTTTGTGTAAAAGTAAAACCATTGTTTGTTTTTAAGATAAAATAAGTTATAGCTCTGGAAAAAATTAAAATTTGAAAATCTGTAAAACTACTAGTCTCAACCTTTACCTTTGGAAAAAAATGTAATATACATATTGGAATTTGACTCCAGTCAGAAATAAAGTTTTTGTACAGACAACCATCCTCCGATCTTCACAGGACCATTCTGTCCTTCATTAATTCCTGATAAATGACATCTCGTTGGCAGTATCATGGATATACACATTTAACACCCAGTTATTGAGCCTGTAAAAAGCGTCAGCGACCAAACTGTAACATCAAGGACATAATGTAACGTAATAGTTCACAGTCATTAATATTTTGAGGCAACAATAAGTAAAAAGTAAGTTAGCCAGAGATTTTAGAGATTGTTAGAAAGAGATTGTGCTCTGTGCTACTTACTATTCATTGTGTAGGCCCTCATTTAAAATAGGCTTGTATTTAAAATTGGGCAGATAGCAGGTAAAGCAGCCTCTCTCCACTGGAATATTGAGTTAGTATCCAAGTACCCACTCACTCCATTAGTGGAGAGGGGAAAACAAAACAAAACAAAGAATAAATAAATAAAATAAAAATAACAAAATAAAATCATCATGCAGCTGTGCCAATTAGATGTTGGTGATTGTTAGATTATCATTTTTTTAAATAATGAGTTATAACAAATCATCAATATTTGCCTGGTCAAATCAAATGAGTGGATGTAAATGAGATATGGTAATAAGTGTTTGCACACATGAGCATGCATATGTGAGGCCCCTTCATGTGAGACTAGATTAAATGCATGTTACAGTGAGTAATGTTTGTGTTTGCATATTCAAACAATAAACTCATATGGATATGGAATTACTGGTGGAGTGTTTAATTTACTTTCAAAAACTACTGAGGTCAGCCAACTGTATAATTTATAGGGTGACTAAATACGCCCCAATCCACTTCCACAGTCAATGTCTTGCCCCACTGCCGTGGTATTATATTCAACTTTATGAGTGTCTGTGCCTTGGTTTTTTTTTTTTTTCATTTCCCAACAACCAACAAGTGTAGAGATATAAATAGGATAAGACAAGCATCACACATGGCTGAAATAGAACACTAACTTGCATGATTTTCTCTGGGTTTAATGTACTTTGAAACCAGTGACTACTAATTTATTTGGGTTGAAAATTCATGCCAAATTGGCAAGAACCGGCCTTTGAGAATGAAAAGATGAACTGAGTAAAAGTTGCTCAGAAATCAAAACTAACGTCTCTCCATGCCACTCCATGTTGGTTTCACAGAAACTTGGTGTCTCGTGTTTGCAGAATAACTGATCAGATAGAGGGTGACAGTGGAGCAACTACAAAGATGTAGTTGACACATCAAATGTGTCTTTGTATCATGTGTAGAGACCACTGGAGGACAACTGAACCATTTGTTGTGAGATGTTTTGCAACTGTTTGCAGCTGATTTCAGACCAAAACATGAATCAAGTGAAGCACAGCATCAAAGACATGCAGATGCATGCCTTGCCAGAGGCTTGTCTCCTGTCTGGGAGTATGTAACTAGCCAGTTTCCTGCCAACACTCTTATGTCACCCAGGTCATGAAGCCCATCTTTTTATGGCCATTTAGAACCTCTAAGTTGCACCAAACGTTAAAATCCCCTTTCCTTTCTTTTTTGAACCCTCACATTTGATGTCTCTTTTGTTTAATCCACACTTATCTCCATAAAACAGAGATCTGTTTCATTTAGCTGAGTTAGAGTGCACGGTTGATGTTTTTGCCCTGCAGCTCAAACAGGGCCAGGGGAATTATTAAAGGCATCCAGTCAAAGGCACTCATATTCACACTTGGCCTTTGTCTGTCTTCAGATTTTAAGTGGTGATCAAGTTTACTAGGTTTACATCCTGGAGTACAAGTACATGAAATGTCTACTATCTTTTTTTTTTTTGGTGGTAAAATATAGTGTAAGTAATCTAATTTAAAGTATTTCAGGCTTTAACAAGGTCTCTCCTCTCTCTCTCTCTCTCTCTCTCTCTCTTTCTTTCCTCTGGAGTCTGGATGTCTTAAACTTAAATAGAACAGAGTCTTACCTAAAATCATTGTAAATATATGTTTAGGACAAATTCCTTAAAAATCCTGTCTGCAGCCTTTCTGTGTGGAATCTGCATGTTCTCCATGCATGTGTGGGTTTTCTCCTCATACAGTTGGAAAACACGAATGCTAGCCTCACTGGTAATTCTAAACTACCCATAGGAGTGAGTGTGTTTAGTTGTTCGTTCATACAGTATGTGATCCTGCAAAGAACTGTCGAGCTGTCTGGAGTGTACCCATCTTTCATCCAAATCATCCTGGAATAAGCTCTAACAAACAGCGACCCTTGACTGTGTGTATGTATCTCCACCTCTGAGATCCTACTCATCTGTGCTCTGTCATATATTTTAAATGTCAAGAACCAGCAGTCAAATTGACTGACAGTGATACATATTAATCATTTTCTAAAGCCCATCTTGCCGGCAAAAGCACTTAAATCAAACCTTATTACATAATGTATGCTGCTACCCATCTGTCATACCATGTCACTGCAAGGTGCATTGTGCTTGATCAAAGTGTATTTTGTTTCTGAGGTGTCCACAGTGCTTCCAAGCATGACATGGAGATGCACTGTGAAACAGGCATCAGCAGAGTTGAAACTTAGCTGGAGTAGGACAGGGGTAATGTGAGGTCATGGCTCCCCCTATAGTGCAATATGTGTATGGCTAAATGTGCAGGAGCCTGAGAACATCTGTCCTGTGGCTTCTTGTGGAGCAGTTTGTGAATTACTGGCACCCTCAATGCATGAAAAACCAACAGAAATGTTAATACAAGAAAAATGGCCATAGCATTTTGAGCATAATGAGGGTAAATGTCTTCTAAAACTGAATGAGGAGAGTCTCATTTTGTGGAAGCAAAGATTCTTTGATCCAGCATCAGGAGGAATCTGACTGGTGAGGTAAAGTTCCAACACAGCGGGGTATATGGGGAAGAGATGAGAGTGTTTTCATCCTGCTCCAGTCCTCTGATGTCAACTTTACTGGGAGTAATGAGCCAACCCCCCACCTGCCCTGACTGCCTTATATTTATAATTTTCTGCATCAAAAGCATTCAGTGCATGTGACGTACAGTATGCCAAACATTTGGCAAAACACCCAGTTGATCTAGAAAAAAGTGAATGCAATAAATTATAAAATAGCTAATCACACCTTGCTGAAAGGTGTAATACACTATCCAAGTAAAAATTATAATGTTAAATAAATAATAGCTTTAGTAAAATCTATTATTTAGGCTATAAAAAAATCAGCAGTTGGCAGGAGTGCTTGTACTTCTTTGTATACCTGTGACATGGACCTTCAGCAGCTCCTTGTAAAGAAAGAAGGAATTTGAACCACATGTCGGATATCCAAGCTTTGCGCTTTTATTATTCCTGAATGGAGTCTTAGTCAGGTACCCCTGGTTCCTCCCTACCAACAAAGCAGGGTCAGGAGGTTAGGCAGGTTGCCATTAAGCTCCCCCCTTTATCCTTTTACCCTGTACTGCTGCACCTCACCCCTCCCTGTCATTTACAATGCCGGAGATGGGATCCAGGCTTTGTACTTGCTTCATCACCTTCATGCTTTTAAGACTCAGGAGACTTGATTGTGTCTCACATAACAGTCAGAGGGAGAAGCTTTTTCTGCCTTGCCACTCGAGTGAAGAACGGAAAACTACCTCAGCAAGCGTCATCCCAATAGTCAGTTTTAAACAGACTTTCATTTAGTCAAATACCTATTAGGCTCTATTGCATCCTGAACTTCCTGTTGCTTAGTTCTGCCAGGTCATGATGGCTGCAGGTTAAGCAAGTAAGTCGCAGCAAAGCGTTTAAGCTCCACCTAGGTGAGATGAGATATATAATGAGATATACAATCTCTCTGGTGTTCAGGGTGCCTCGGGGGGATCTCCTGACAGTCAAACATGCTACAGTGCGATGGCACTTGCTTGGGGGGCATAAAAACATCTGAAACTATTTCTTCTTGAAGTGGGTATTAGGAACATGAAACACCACGTTAAAATTAGTGTACATAACAGAAAGACAAGTCTAGGTTATGAGGGAAATTTGACATTCTAGTAAAGAAAGAAAAGAAAAACGCCCTGCCCTTTTAGACATGATGAGTGTCAAATATCTGTGTCAGTAAAAAATTTAGTAGAGAATCTTCTCAGAGGGCTAAATGGAGTCCTGCTGTGGGCTTGACATATCATCACTGACTTGAAAGGATATAATTGAGAGACTTTGTAATTTCTGGGAAGTGTTAGATATAATGAGAACAACAAAAAAAGAAAAAAGAAAAGGGGAAAGAACTGAAACACACAGAGGAACTGGCCTTCAGTGATTAGTATCAGCCCCTCAGAAATTATTCCACCCAAACTAGAAAGTAATGATTTCATGGGGTGTTACATCAAAATATAAGAAAGATACAGAATTTTCCATGAGAAGAGCAGAATATACCAGTCTTGTGCTTCATCAGTGCGATGCAGGGTGGCTGTAAATCTGCAGACTGATCAAACTGCAGAGCCAAAGGGATCCAAAACCTTATCTCAGAATAAGGGCTCAGCAAAGTTGAGGAATTCCTGTTAGCCTGAGTGATCATGGGAGCTATGTGGTGTCTCACTGGATCCTGCTGCTTGCAGGCGCAGATAAATACAGTCCACACAACACAGAATATCTCTCCTGCAAACCTGATGTTCATGCTGCTGCTCACATGTTCTCATAGGGGGAAAAATAGAAGAAATGTAAAGCTGATAAGGCTGATAAATGTCAATGACCTCTCACCATATATAGAGACAGGGATGTCTTCTTCAAAAAGAGCCTTACAATACAAAACTACAACTTCTGCAGGTGAACAGTGACCTCATCTTGTGCAAATCCATACCTTATTGTCAGCCCACCATCCACGTCTGCCAAAAGATACAAAATCATCGACTCTGCTGTTGACTGAGGATCACCTTTATTGGATGTGTTGAGCCTGAAGGCTTGAGGAAACAAGCAGACTTGTTAAGCCTTCTAGGCCTGTGGAGGGCATCTCTCAGGCAGCAGCCTTTCCACATGGCAGATGCGGGGGGAGGGATGACAGGGCATCTGTTCAGACAAAAGAAACCTGCACTCTGCTAACCCCACGGCTATATGCTCCTACTTCCTCGCTGACTGTCTGAACGCGCTGCCTTTGTAGTGTTAGTCTCTTACCAGTAAAGAGCCCCAAAATAGCTAAATGTGACAGCTGAGGTAGTTAAAATGGATTCATTGCTATTTTTAGTGGGTGGGGTAAAAACTGGTATTTGTATATCTATGTGGAGGGAAAAAAGCGTTTTCATCCAGTAAAGATTCTACATTCGTCCTTTCAAGCTGTCTTCATATAATATCAAAATGTTTTTTTCAGATGTCTTTGAATTTGAGCTAATTGATTAGACTTTTTTTCACCCTTAACCTTCCACCTGTAGATATTTTTTTTAAAATAAAGATTGACTCCTGATATTGTTTCCTTGAACACATGAGGCCCAGATGCTTCTAATCTGTGTGATATGGTCTTCATCTGCTTTTTCATTTAATGTTAGACTAATCCAGTAATCGTTTCGGTAAATCTTAATTAATTTTCTACTGTAATTTGGTTTTAGTTATCATGCAGTGGGGATCTTTCTGAAGAAGAAAAAAAAAAAAAAAAAAAAAGAGGATAAGAAGAGATCTAACTCAAACCTACAGTATAATGTTGATGTAAAACAGACATTAAAATTTTAAAACTGAGATGTTTGTTTCTTTTAATTTGGTTGACTGGGATTTATAATGCAGACAGCAACAGTTTTACACTGAACCAGCTGGTGGCTGACCTGTCTGTGTTTGTATTCGGTTTGTTTCAACAGTCTTTAATTTAATTTAGTTTGTTAAATGCTGTCGCAAGATTTAATCCTTATACAATAAATAAATTATGGAAGCATAAAGTAAATATGCAATGTACATTGATCTTGATTTAATTTAATGCAATATACAGCTCTGAAACCAGGCAAATACGTTTTCTTTTATTTAACTGTAGCTAATGCCTAGTCAGTGCTGATGCAGCAAAATATCAAACTGATAAAAAATGTCTTTCGAACATCCACATCTTCTCCAAATCATCCCAGTTCTGTGATGCAAACGCTTGTCTTTCTAGTGGTAGAGTGGCAACTGTAACTCTTTCCAGATGCTTCTCTATAAGAAACTGAGAAGCGGTTGTATAGTGTGAGCGAAATCGAGCAAGGAGGGAGGAACCAAGAGGGAGGATGAGCTCACTTTTCATTTGTGTTGGCTATAAATAAAGAACACATGCAGGCTATCCATTTGATTCTGCTTCTATAGAGGCTTAACTCTACAGTAAAACCTACAGTAACCTACAGCTGGGAGGCCGAGGACTCTCCACATTTCATATTTCTGCACCGACATTTTTACTCTTAAGTAACATAAAGCAGAACATGCTACAGTTGCATTTCCCTTGATCTTAATGCTAAGCATTTTTCTTAAGATACAGCAGATCTGCTTATCCTTTGCAAAAAGATAATTTTCTCACCATTTTCTCCAAGCCCTCAACCTCGTGGCCCACAGAGGTCTAGTTTTTTGAGCTTCCCTCAACATAGACCATCTGCTGGGAAAAAAAGGGAGGAATTATGTTTTGTGTCATAAAAATCTGTGTTATCTAATTTTTTTGGGAGAGAAAGAATGCAACATCTGATAATCTGACCATAAATCACTGCAACCTTTCTTTTTTTTTATGTCTTTCCCTCTCTCTGTGTCTTCTTATTTTTTCAGATGTACTTTACAAAAAAAAACATTTGTCAAATTAAACACTGTGTTACCAATGAGTGTTTGCTGGCAGGACATGTGGAATTGAAAAGAAGGGAAAGAGCACATAAATAAAATAAACCAAGGACAAGTTAAAGGCTAAATGTTATGACTGATGGCTTTGCTGGGATGGGTGCATGCGTCAGTTGGCACCCCGTGTTACTGTTAGGGTTTTGGGCATCCAAGACCCTGTTATTTTTGTCACACCACACTGCTAAGTTCTCCCATTTTAGTTTCTGGCACCATTTCTGTCTCCCTAAAAGGGTGTGTTTATGAAGAAAAAGGTGTTCAATTGGTAAAGTCTTAGAGGTTTTGTTTTATGTTCACTTTCTTCAACATGAAAATTGACACAGCCACAGAACAGCAGAGGTTAGTTAACGTTTCTGAAATGGGCAAACTTGATCATGAAGTCTCACTTGTCCTGTTTCAGAGATGCTTTTTTATCTTCAAACAATGGAGAAGTTTAGTATGGACTCATTCAAAGACTGGAATGTGATGGTCTACAATTGTATAAAAACATGCAATATGACTGTTAATTTTCTCCTTGAGAAAAATAACTTAAAAAAAAAAACTTTACTACTTGTATTGCACTGAAAGGATACAACAGTCCTGGGGGGAAAAAATTAAGTCATATATATATATATGAAGCAATAGTTGAATGAAGCAATAGTTACAGACAGTATTTATGTAGAAAAATCACTGTGAAAAAAAATCATTAAATATATATATATATATATATATATATGTGTGTGTGTGTGTGTGTGTGTGTGTGTGTGTGTGTGTGTGTAAGTATTTGTATATATTGTAAATGTATTCAAATTCAGTCTACTATGTATCTGTTTTCCACATACATTTTTTGCCACTCTTAATATGTAATAAACCATGTCAATATTATTATCCATGTTTTCAAATAGACAATAAAAAGGAGAAAGGATGTAGGGAAAAAAAAGTTGTATAAGACATGACACAAAGAACTCGAGTTCACAACACAAATCAATAATTACAAAGAGCTTTTTTGCAGGCTTCAAGCATTGAAGTATTTTTAATAAATGCTGGATCAGTGAGGAGCTCAAGTGTGAAAAAAGCAGAAAAGAACTGTCATTCAAAAGCCCATCTGAAACAAAAGTGATAAAGAAAGGATTCCACAGGGCACACAAAATCCAAATGAGTTCTGTCATGTTCGTTTTTCAGTTGCTGTATAAGAGATGAATTTAAGCAACAGAATGAGTGAGTCACTGTAACTCACCTCCTGTGGGCTACAGTCTGAGGTAATATTTGTGTCAAGATGTGAGCCAAAGATGCACTTTTACTCCCAGCTGATGATCTGTCACCTGGCTACAGCAGACCTCTTTAGTCACCCAAGTATTTACTATCCCTTTTAGACTTGTTAAAGCGCCTCTGCAAAGACAACAGAAAGAGTCAGTTCACATATACACATAAAGTGCTATAATGCGTCTCTAATGCGGGCGGCTTTGTGGAGACCTTGATGATCTTCAGCAGCAGTTCAGACTCTGCCACTGTCCTGTTTATGATGCTAGACTAGCACGTTAAAGATTTCACTGTTTTCATCTCTGTACTGAAGGTAGTTGTATTTTTTTCCTGAAAGAAAATTTTTTTTTTTTTTTTAAATCCATTTCCTCGAGCCAGATGGCTACAGTATATGGCTACCTCCCCAGTCTCTCACTCCCAATACCGCCCTTCATCTGCCAACTCTCCTTCTCTGCTCTGTTTCAAATGTCACTTTGTTTGCTGTACAAGGGTGAGGGCTGGGAGGTGCTCAGACAGATATCTGGCCCACCGAGACGTTTGCTTTATCATAGATTGTTTAATCCAAAGCTTTCCCTCGGATGAAAATACACCAGACTCCCCTGGATCGGTTGTTCCTTGAGGCATTTTGCCAGTTCGTTCCAGTCTGTAGTTCACTGAAGCCTGCAGCCAGAGGATCATACTTTATGGGAGCTTTTGGTAAGCACTCCTTTTATAGAAAGAAGTTTAAACCATGGAGCAATAAGTATCAAAATAACACAAAAATAGACCAATAAAAAGTGAAATTCTAAGATTTGACCAAGATCTGCTTCTTTTCAACCCTGAGTGGTTTGTAGCTGCGACTTGTTTGTAATTGAATCCTTCCACAAGTCTCTGGAAAGTCTTAAATCATTCACCTAATTGAGTCACCGACCAGTTATTAGCAGTGATTGGGATCATGGTGGCTGGCGTGATTCCCTTTGATTCAGTGGCATGGGAGGGGAATACATTCACAGTGCCCCTGTTGAGACTGACAGCTCCCCTGGGGCATTACTTCATAAATGTGATTAAAGCCATTAAAGTGGTCCTTTGACACATTTTTTAGCTCCTCAGAAGAAAACTCTCAGACATATGCCCTATTCTGCTCCACACAGCAAACTCAAAAATCAGTGGATAAAAAGAGTGACAATAACTTTTAAAGGAAAAGAATGCAAAACAGGAAAGCTCTCTAGAAAAGACCCAGGAACTTGGGTCCTCCAGGCCCAGCCCCACCTTAAGCTATCACCCCCTCAAATCGTGCAACTTATCCATACTTGGATGGCAACAAGTCTACAAACCATTTAGTCATTTTTCTTTAATCCAAAGTACTTTACAAGAATAGCATCTAAGTGTCAGTACAGGAAGAACTTGAAGTATATATGTTAAGTGCAAAATCCAGAGCAGAAGTAGAACAGATACAGAAAAGCCGAGTAAAGCAAACTGCAGTTTAGACTTGTTATTTTAGTGGCTTAGGCTAAAGATAAACATAAAATTGACTAGGAGCTTATTGGCATATAATGTCAGGCAGGGTATAATTTTCCTTATTAAAGTGTAAAGCAAAATGACAATAAAAGACCAAAACAACATTGAGAGTGAAAGATAGCTGGTTGCCAGTCATTGCACAGTTTTTTTGCAACCAGAGTAGGGAAGAGGGTTGAAGAAGCAATAATTATGTTGGTATTGTGTTGCAGAAACTGATCAGCTGGGATGGCCAGTATAGGTCAGTCTTTAGTTGAAGGTGATGTTTCTTCATGTGGATATGCCAGAGAGAAAGGCTGAAACCATGGAGCCCTGAGGTGAAAAATATAGGTCCAGTTAGGTATCTTCTTCAAGTCATGTAAGCAGATGACTGAACCAAAGGAGAGTGAGTATATTGTAAATAGAAGAAGTTCCAGAACCAAACCATGCAGTATCCCAGTAAGAAGGTGAGAAATCTCACTGAGTTCTGATTCAAATCAAGAGTGTAATGTGCGAGATGCCTATCTCAGGAGTACAGATGGTAGCGTATAATGATTAAGGTTGATTTGGAGTCATGGCTAACAGACATCAAAATAAAACTATTTTTGAATGAAGTGATATATATATATATATTTTTTTTTGTAGCCGATGAAATAATGACTGCATAAAAACAAAATGCCAAACATGTCAAGAGTTCTGTCATGCTGTAGAACTGCTCTTGTGGAGACACTGAATTTCTTAAAGGAATTATGCTGTCAAAGGAATTATGCGGTTTAGCAAGGAATTTTAGAACAATTTGTTTTAATCATTGAAAGAAGAAGATCTGAGGTCTCCATCTGGGGCAATAAAACAACACAACCATCTGGGAATGCAAAAGAATGGTTGAAAAATATTTAGTTTACTAGACAGCAGTGATCTGTTACCTAAATCACATTGAAAACCAGTGGATCCTAACACCTGTTATACTCATAGGTTGGCAGTATCACAGAAAAGTTGCACAGCTAAATATTAGTGAAAAGTGCTAATGTTTTGCTCTCTTTTTTCATACTTTGATCACTACTCTTAAAAAATATTATCACCATTCTCATGTGTTTTAATTTTGTTTATTCAAAGAGTTCAAATGCAATTATTGCTTAATCATGTGTTTGAGGTTAAAGGCTGCTAATGATAAAATACCATACAGAATAGTTTATATGCAATTCATATTCAAGTATAGGTCAAGATAAGTGTGTGCATCATAATTTTCACTGTTCAGGTCATTAGCTCTGCACACACTACATTTTCTAGATTCTTTGGCTATATTTTTACTTGCTGCCTCATTTCAAGCTGGATTCATGTGAGAATAAGCAACCTCAAATCAAGATCAAAAATGTTGTTTAAGATTGGGCACTTGTTCTTATCTCGTAGTTTGATTGAAAGCATGTTAATCATGCTTTTTTTGATTGAAAAAGTCTTGCTTTGCAGCATTCTGAGTCAGGGCAAAAAACAAAAACAAAAAAGGCTTCATTTCCTATCCACCAAGATTTCTTTTTTTCTGCTAAAAAATGTGTCATATTTACAAAAACGCAGTCAAAACTGTTTCTCTTATGGTTAAGATCAATTAATCTATTATTTGCCAACAGAGTGACGTTAAGGGTTCCCCACACCAATAGCATCTGTATAACTGTAATAAAAATATGTAGTAATGCTCTTTAAGCAGTGACCCTAAACTATGCCGCAAGTTCCTCCTGTATCCCAAAGGGATTCTGCACCAAAACCCACTTGGCAGTGTGTTGCAGGTAATTTTATGCTTGCTTATGCACCATTACTGCCATGTTAATTAAACATTTAATAAATGGTAGTGTACTGCCAAGACTGACTTCAGAGGAAAAGTGTTTTTGTTACACCATTAAATGAAAAGAAGAGGTTGGTAAAGCTCTGGATTTAGTTGTTCATCTATGTTCTAACCCTGACCTATGGTCAAGAGCTGTGGGTTGTGATCGAAACAAATGATGTGACAAATACAAGCTGCTGATATAAACTTTGATAATGGGTAGCTTGGCTTACACTTGGGGGGTAGGGTGAGTACACTCAGGCTTTGGAATTCAGTCAGTGCTCCTCCACACTGAAGGAAGTCAGTGTAGGTGGTTTAAGTATTAAGTCAGGATGCATGCAAGACTTTGTCCAAAGGAGGTGTTTAAGACATACCCCATCAGGAGGAAGCCTTGGGGCAGACCTAAGACTTGCTGGAGTCACTGTGGGCATGGGGATTTTTTTTTTCTCCAGATAAAGATAGAGTGGGTTGCTGCAGAGAGGGGGATGTAGGGATCTATGTTGTCTCTAACATGTGGTCCATTATGAGATGCAAATGGATGGATGCAAACAAAGTATTTAGGATGCATTAATAAATATATGATTTGCCTGTTATCTGTTCTCATAAGGAACAGCATTTTTTTAAAGTGACACTTCACAGAAAACAGCTGTATGTCTCTTTCATTTTGATTGTTGTTTTTCTTTTTTTTCTTTTTTTAAAAAAAAACTTAAAATCATATAATTATCCCAGCTATTAATTTGCCACTATGATGAGAAATCTTCACTTGAACTGGATCAATATTTACAGTTATTTATTAGTGTTTTTGGTCTTGGTGTGAGTGACTCTGCTCCTCCCAAGAAATAAAACCATGCTCTTGTCTAACACAATTAATTATGTCATTGATTGTAGTGAATTTTGTTTCTCCTTTTTAAGTTATTTCTGTTTCAAAACATGATAAGAACCCTGTTTAGCATTATTTATTCATATAACCAAAAAGTGGTGTCTCATTGTTCATCCTAACTGGAAGAAGTCACTTTGCTATAAAATTAAGGTTGTTGTAAACATGAACAAAGGATTACTGCAAGTGTCACTGCAGTGTTTTAATTAATGCAGGTTCCTGCAGGACAAAATAAACCAGTAGAAAGAAAGGAGAAAAAAAAGGTTAGACACAGGTTTTCAATTTAATCCCGATATGAAAGATTATATCTCAGTATTCACACACTTTCACCAGAAGTTAAGTGGTAAACACGTTTACACATAGAGGTATTCTGGGAGTTGATCTGATGAGCGTTGCTGCATTGCTTGATAAAGGAGATTAATTACAGTGTGAGGGGATGAGGCCAGTGTTTAGTGTATGTGCATATTTGTTTTTGTGATAATATATGCAAGCAATCACTTTGGTCTATTGCTGATGTGCTGCAGTATTCCAAACAACTGGGATATGAGATTATCTGGATTTTCCAAGCAAAGTTTTTCTCCAATGTCAAAAGTGACATCTCTGTGTCCTGACACTTTGCGGCTCCAGCATAAATTTTTCTATGGGCAGATGATTAAAGAATGACACCAGGAAATTACTGGGTTTTGCCTTTGTACAAGGGAGCCAAACTTAGTTTTTATCAGATCATATGAAATCATATCATATCGTGGTATTTTCATGCATTGAACAATTTTCTATTTTGTCTAACATTATTCGACAGACATCTGCAACTAATAGAATTACTTTGGTCATTAAAAATGTGCATCCTATTTGATTTAAAAAGACATGATATTTTTCAAAAATTAGTAATCAGATGTCTTCTGTCAGATGCTTAGAAAGTGAAAGTGTTGATGTGTTTTAGTCTGAGTTTTCTGGTCTCATGCTCACTTGCTGTGACCAACTGAATTACCTTTATAATTTTCCTTTTTAAAAAAAAAAAAAAAGAAGAAGACGCTCACACCCAGCAGAAGTGGTCAAATTTAGGAAAACCTTTGTCATGTAGTGATCTTTTTGTGCTTCAATTACATTACAGGTGACCCAGTAAAGACACACTTCTCAAAATAAGCAGCTGCTGTTTGAGTACACACTCCTGTGGTCAGCTGCATGCAGAAAATGTATCATCTTGCAGAAAGGTCACGACAGCCAGAGTCTAGAGTATAATACGACAAGTGTAGAAAAAGGAACTGAAATTAGTTTAGGGTTTTATTAAGACTCTCTTATAGATTTCCTGTCAGCAAGCATCCAATGTTGATGAGATCGATGCACACAGGACTAGAAGTAAGACAGAGGAAAGAGGGGAACACAGACAGACCTTTCCATCTTTGGGGGTGTCTTTCATTCCCCATGAGCTCAGAAAGGGTTATCAGCAAACTGAGAAGAGCTGTCTTCGTCTTAAGTAATTAAGACATTACTGCGGGGTGGCTATCCATATTTGATGAAGAGCCAAAGCCGCATCCAGCCAAGCCCTTCTGTGGATGTCTTATTAATAGTTCCCACACAGTGAAGGCCAGTGGATGCTTGGTCAGCATGCTGGCAGCTTCCTTTGCAGAGTACCCTTTAACCCCTGCTTGGGTTGGTAGGTCCCCATCGGGAGCTGAAATTGGATAGTCCACATCTGCTTGTTAATGAATCTAAAAAGCAATTTAGGCCTCCTCGTCTCCCAGTGGAGTTGATTTCATCTCCTTCACGAATGGCCCTCATGAACTCAGCTCAGCACTGCAGCATTTTATCACAAGTTATACCATTAGGGAAGCTTATTAACAACAACTTGAACTGAAAGGTGCAGACAGGTGCAGAGCAGAAATTGCCTGAGGTTAGAATTAGCCTAATTGTTCATATGAAAATCTCAACTACAAGTGTGAAACCAAATTGGTATGTTGTCATTGGCCTCTGCCCTTTAAATGGCATAAATTGTGTTTTTTCTTCTTTATCTGATTTTTAGAGAAATTGCTGGCTGTGCATACACACTCTTGGTTTAAATTGCAGTGTGCATAATATGGAGCAATTTTGTCTAACAGCCGGGAGGCATGTTTAGAATATTTATCACTGCATATTATTTTGTCACAATCATGAGTTTATGTACACACATCATAATCACATAAAACATTGAGTGGGGTGAAAGAATGAGTTACCCCGCTGGCTTTGGATCTTCACTGCTGTTTGAGGTTACACAAACCGATTATATTTCTTAACAGAAAATGGCCCTTAAATAATATTACAATAACTTCAAAATCCATCTTTAATAGAGATGAAAACACGAGGCTTTGGAGCGGTTAATTGGATGAAACTTTCCTGCACATAAAGCTTCTCAGGCCTCACTTCATTTTATGATAATGATAATTGAAAGATGGAGGAGGAAGGACTAAACTACCATGCTGGATTAAGAAGATGCCTGCACTATGTGCAAAATTCACTGTCGTTACACTACTGGAATATTGGTTCACAGCACCAGGCCTCTGGTTATAGCACACAGACTCGATTACCGCCCTCTTAATCAAATTCTTCCTCCTCAATAGAATTTGTAGCAGTTTAAAATGTGTTTCCTATTTCTTTCTATTAAATGTCTCCCCTCAGGTCTAAATACACTTTAGCTCTAGAACAAGTAAATGCATTTGTGATGTCAAAAGGAAATTCCTAAATATCCTCATATAAATGAATTCAAAAAGTAATTTTACTTCAGAATTTGATTGGGTTATAATGGTCTTTTGTACCTCCACAGTGAAGCATGAATGTGGTATCTACACATAGGCATTACTAGGCTGGAGATGACTCTGGCAATGTTACAAATTCAGCTCATTTTGGAAAATTTCTCTCATTTTTGGGGGCAGGGGGGCATTAGGCCACTCTAAAGTCAGACATTGTGTTCACAACTAAAACCGCTTATATACAGGGATATAGGTAATTTAATAGTCTCTTTACCAGCCATAGTGGAGACTGCGAGCTCTGGAGAAATATATAATATAAACAACTGAACTGACTGCAGTACTTGCCAAGAATATATAGCTTGTCTAAAAACTCTGGAATGATGCATTTAGTGTATCATCTGTGACTTTAGGATATGTTAGAAGGACCAGAGGTGTTGCAGTTGATAGAAACACAGCTGTCTTTAAATTAGTAAACTAGATATAATCCTGCATATTGGGATTAAATTGAAAATTAGTAAAATCCACTTAATTGAGTTCTGATTTTTTTTAAATCACCTTCCTCATGGTGGCACATTTTTATTGCTTAATAATTTTATGATATATGAGTCTGAGCATTTCTCATAACCTTGAATAAGCTGTATTAGAACTAATTGGAAGTTGTCTGGATTTGTCACAGAATTTGTCCATTTGTCAGCATTTAGTTTTGTGTTATTCCCAAAACAGTACTATGAATACTCAATATATGAGGGCTTAAGGTCTTTAAGTAAAGCATGGAATCCTCTCAAACATTTTGCACATGTCTTCTTTTAAATATAACTCAATATTCTTGTTAATGAACAAAGAAACTGCCAACTGTTAACAAACCATGCATAAGAAACTGGAAATTTCAAACATTGTCAAAAAATTCTCACGCTTTGAATTATGACTGTTGACACTGATGACTATTTCAGTGCCAGTCCTCATCTGCTGAGAAGAGGCATACTGTAAATCTACTCTGGATGTTTGCCTTTTCATGCATGTGACAACATTAAGGGGACCAGCAGAGTTATTCTGGAAAAGTGATACTGTTTTGCCTTAACGCTTGTTTGCTCACTGACCTGAATCAAAGGGTCTTGCTCCAGTGAAAGCGAACTCAAGAGCAAGCTCCATGCCAGACATCAGCAAAGAGTCTCCAATTGCAAGGAAAAAAACGAAGCAAACACAACAAAGGGCAATAAGAAAATTCTAAAAATCAGCAGTTGTGAAGAAGTAGTAAATGAATGGAATATGTATTTGATAACAGAGTTGTTATCATAGAGAGACTTCTGCAATGTTGGCAGAAAAAAAGGTCTCACTTATGATTTATTGTGGTAATAACAATAAACTGGTGCTCAGAAGGCTTGAGATTTTCAGTGATTAAAAAAATAAATAAATGTAAGCAAGATAATGTGAACATTTTAATAAAAAATAAATGCAACTTTAATTCTCTTTTTAATAATGAATTAATCCTAGTTTCATCCTTAATGAACTGTTCTGGGATATTTTTCAACATCCACTGTTGAATATATAACACTGGATATTTTCTCAACTTGTCAAATCAGGAGTGTTTTTAGAGTAGTTCATAAGTTGAAAAATGTCCATGTTCCCCTGCTTTATTATATGTTATCTTAGGGAACCCCCCAGCCCCCTTACTTAGGGTTAGACAAGAAAGTACTTTTTTTGTCGAACACTGAAGGGCAGCTGAAAAGAACAGCTTCAATACAAAACAGTAGCAGTGTTTAAATAGGTTCTACGTGGAATGGGAACATCTCCTTGTTGAAGGTCATGTGCTCCACTGCTTTCACCTCCAAGTGTGTAGGTTTGGAATGTTGATCATGTCCTACATACTGAAAACTGTACTAAAGGGGTACAAGAGTGCACTGTGATATGCTGCTTCTCATGCCATGACAGATGGGAGAGGCTCCAAATCTCCCTGAACAGGAAGGAGTGGGTATGAAAAATGGATGGATGGGGACCAGAGTGTGAAAGTGTGAAGACAATGACTACTGACAAAGTCTCACTAAAGTCCCCATTCTGGAGGAAGGCCTTCACCTCTTCTGAGGAGGAGACAGAAGCCCACATAGCAGCTGAGGGGGAAGGAGTCCATGACAGGAAAAAAAAAACATCCCGTCTCATCATGTTAAATATAAGAAGAGGTAAAGCCTCAGAGAGGTTCCTTGTCTGAAACCTATGCATTTATTCATTTAGTTAAATGATGTGGAAATTATACATAGATTTTCCAAAATGCTTTTGGAAGTAAAGATTGGCCAATGTGTAGGATCTCATTTCATTCACTATTTCATACTCTTCCATTTGCTGGAAAGTTGAAGAGAAGATTGTTATGAACTACAGTAGTCAAAAAAAATTGGGGTTTAAAAAAATGGTGTTAGTACAATCAACTAAGTTTTAAACTCCTCAGATCCTGGGAGTACACTACTCTTCTGTCACGCTTATGGCATCACAAAATATTTTACATGCTCTCTTGTAATGATGCATACCAATTAGAACTGTGACATCACATTTGATCAAATGAAAACTTACAGTTGACAGATGGTGTTTGTGATACAAAAAGGAAAACGCATTCAAGTCCCACAGGCTTGTACCGTTGAAGCATATTCACTAGATTAATATTCTAGTGAATATTTCTAGTTTACTCTATGCATATTTCACCAGTTGATAACAAGTTATGGTGTTCCAATTTTAAGTATTTACACCAGGGGAAAAAAGCTAGAAAGAATAATTAAGACTAGATTAAGTTTTCTATTTAAGTTTGATGAAACATTGTTATGTGAAGGCATTTTGGCGCAAATATCACGATACTGAGCAGACTATTGATATGTTCACTGAAAAAGTATCTGTTTATTTTTTTTTTACCAGAAAGAAGAAAAGCAACTTACATTCATATTACTGCTATGTTGTGCAAAGAGAACCACAAAAAGGCATCTTGTGTAAACTAATCAAATGTCTATTTTATTAAATTCCTTTCTGTTTATCCATATGTCACCATGCCATTTTGTTTAGAAGGAAAAGTCTTAATCTTAGCTATACTGTGGCTGCGATTTGTGATATGGAAATGAGTCCGTTATCACCGCTTTATTGTTTCACATGCACATACACTAAAATGCACAAAAGCTCACTCAAAAAGACCTGCATGCAGCCTTCTGTGAAAAATTAATAACACAAGTCCCAGGCCAAGATGGTTGAGATACCATGTTCTCCCAATTACACATGTTTCAGTGTCATTTCTGTTCATGAACAGCTAGGCCAGGATTCTACGGAGAGCAAGCTGCCTGATCTAGCTCTTGCTATCTGACAAGGTCTCAAAGACAAATGGGAGGGTGAGGAAGAAGCTCAAAGACAGGGCCAGCAGAACTGGTATTCCGAGCCAGATGATTTAAAGATCTAATATCAGCCATTATTGCTACTCCTATTCTTGAGTTTCCTAATTTGTCCCTAATGGAATCCTGAGCCATCACTGAGCATACTGATCGCCTGTTAAACAGAGCCTCTCTCCACTGATCATTACAAGGCTCATAGCTGTCAACTGCCTATCAGATATCAGGAAAATTGAAATTTCTCAACTTGACCAATCAGACAGGAGTGTTTTTAGAATAATTAATAAGTTGAAAAATGTCCAAAACAAAGGCAAAGAAAATAATATATTTAATGGGATTCATCTGTTTTCAAGCTGTGGTTTTTGGAGAAAGAATTAGATTGATGTAATATTAGCTTCTATAATGTAAGCTCTATGTTTTTCCTTTTCCTTATATTTAAGAATTAGGCCACACATAGAAAGAAGACTGATGGATTTGTATGTCTGCATCTAGCTGTTACTTGTTAGGGGGCTTGTATATTTTTACCTTCAGCTTGCTCTCAGATCTCTGGCTTATTGTGGCCAAGCTTGCTTACTCAGAGATTCAACAAAAAAACATTAACTACACCAATGATTGCATAGTTCTGAGCTAAACAAACACACAAATACACAAACACGGACATGTAACATGAGACAAAGCACAGCACTATCTTGTTCATCAGCTGAACTAGCTATTTCCTGGATGAGGTCTTCAGAGTGAAATCCTACCTAATAAGAGGTGTTTGCTTACATAAAGACTTGCTATTGTTCATATTAGATAATACTGTAACACAATTATGAGTTCATACTTGATTTAAAAATAATTCTAGCATTGGAATGATCGTTAGCGACAGAAGAACAAAGGACCTCTTGTTTTCTGGCCACCTCGTTTTATGCAGTCTTCCCTGTCTTGCTCCCATTTGGAGGCAGGAGGCCAGAGCTAGAGTGCTACAGTGTCATGTTAAATGAATCTGGCTTGCTGTACACCTGTTATGAAGTTTTTAAAGGCCCATATGGGACTAGTGGGGGGAGAAGCAAAGCATATGGACATGAAGCTGTCAGTCGTGAAAAAAAGACTCCCCCTTTCTCTCCAGTTTCATTCTTGAAGCATACCATGCAGCTGAGGTGTGGAGTTGACTGTGCCTGTGCGTGTCATTGCTATCACCTGTTACTTAACCTGGTGAAGGGTTGGCATAATTTTGAAGACTTTGGGAAGGCATACACCAAAAGAAATGGCAGAGTTGACAATAGTGGAAGGTTGCTGACTGAAGAAGGGGAGCTGAAGAGGATACATAGCCAGACAGTGTCGTACCCAGAGGAAATGTTTTAGTCCAGCTTGACCAAATGGCTTAATTGTATCCAAGTCATGATCTTCTCCAAAGGTCTGGCTCAGGTGTTTAGTTACGGAGGTAATCGTCAGAAAACCTGGTTGTCATAACAACTAAGTACAGAGATTTTCTGCAAAAGGTCACATCTCACCAAATAAGTATATTTTTAATACCCCAAGACATCTGTTGCTTCCCAAAGATGAATTGTACTATTTCCATGTCCTTCTTGGATGGTAATAAACCAACCAGAGAAAACAGCTTGAGAAGGTTCTAATTAAGCTTTTACAAATGTATTTTAAGTGCAGCAACTTGTTTTGTTTACATTAGATTTTGAAAGTGTTTAGACCCCTACTGCAACTTTATCTTCACTTCATAATTGAGCAATTGTTTGTCAGATTAATCTCCAAGGCTTGCGTAAACAACAGTCCTGAAAGATGCAGCAAATTAAAGACTTTTCTTAATCTTCTCCTTCCCTAAATATTAGCCTTTCACATCAGGACAGTTCAACCTAAATGTTGTTGTATCTCTGTGGAGGAAGAGTTTTAAAAAAAAGCACTTTGAGCCACTCTAAATTATCTAAGACAGAATCTGCCAACTTCTTTTAAGGATACAAGTTGAGGCAAGAACATGGATATTCAAACCATGGAGACATGTCTTTAAACAAATCAATAAGTGCTTGCAGAGAAACAAATGCTTCGGAAAGAAATGCTTGATGTAGCAATTTTATGCTACGCTGCAATGTCCATCAATACTCGTGTCTTTGGTGTTACTTGTTCCCCTGACAAGCCACGAACACCTGTCTCTCTAATCCTAACAATTAACCTGCAGACCGGTTCCTAGCTTGAGTTACATCCAACAGGGTTTGCTCATCCTTTATTCTGGCGCGTCAGCCTGTGCAATCTTCTAATCAGAGTAACCCAATCCTCTACTTCTATCTACTGCCTAAGCTGAAAAAGGGACAAGCATGACTGGGAAAGAAACAGACTCTTCCTTCATGTCTCCCAGCACTCCACATTTGGCCTCTCCAAAGCTCCTGGCCAGCCATCCCATCCTTGTTTTCACTTTTATTTTCTTGGTATGCAGTGTTCATTCTGGTTTAGTCCTCGGTCAAGTCTATATTCCAGTCACAGATGTAGTGGCTGAATTATATGGGGCAGGTATTAAGCTGTGTGATTTATTTCTCTGAGATTGAAACCAGACTATGGCCTGGAGCCTGTCATGTGATTTGACAGCCCACAGTCTATTCCTTAGTTTTGCACAGCACCCGTTCCAAACAGGGCCATATCCCCAGTGACCACAGTCATATCGATCTCCAGAATATTATCTTTGAAAAAAAATAAAAAACACCCCGAAGTTTACATCAAGGACTGGGAAATTCCCTGAAGAGAGTAGTTGAACAAGAGAAAGAAAATATAAACACATAAAAGGCCAAATGCTACATGGAAGATAAAGTGTTAGCCTATTGTTGTGCCTTTAGGCAGTAATGATTAGCCACAAAACCTTAGCTGTCTTTTTCTTTATCACTCAGATGTCACTGAAACACCAATCAGACGCACTGAAAAACAAAGAAGAACAGATGAAGGTAGCCTGTGAAAAGGTCTTCAGGGAATGGCTATTAAAGGAAGTGGCAGAGCAGCTTTGGGGCCACTGTCGGTAACAACGTATTGATCCTCCTCCTGTTCTCTTATTTCCTTCAATTTAGAAAGTAGATTGTTGAAGAAACAGTGGCGGAAGTAAAACTCTTTATATTGCCTCAGCTTTGTTTCTCAATGCATTATCCAAATTAAGAGGCTGAAGCAGAGGTCCAGGAACTATGGTAAATGACATGCTCACCCAATGGCAAAATGGAAACCGCACACCTTTTTTCAGAGGCCAGCCTCTGCAAATAAAACCACCACTGGAAGAAGTTTCTGGGACCATGACGATATGGTCAATCAGTTTAAAAGCTCGTAAAAGCTTTTCCGCATTAGGCCTTTCGACATATCAGGACGCTGGTAAAAAGGTTTTGTTTCCTTGGTAATGCTGGCTGGCAAAGTGTGACTCACAACATTTGAATGATATAAGGTTTTTGGCCACGCACGTAATGGTGAATGCAGACTCTCCAACCACAGGAGCTGAAACAGTTGTCCTCTGCTGAAATAAGTCTGCTCATAAACGCTCAAAATCCTAGAGTGGTGGCTTCCTGTTCCCAGTATGCCCGTTTTAAGGCTGTGGAAGCTCTAGTCCATATAAAAAATAAAAATAAAAATAAAGAATACATTCATAAACCCTCATTCCATGAAAGAAAAAATATAACTACATTCCAGATGGTTACAGTTCCCATGAGAACCATGAAGACCTGGAGACAAAGTGGGCTGATGAGAGGTAAAGGATTTTGAAGAAGGGTAAGATGATCTGAATAGTCAGAGACCTATACTGGAGAGATCATTTGATACAAAAGGGTTAAGGTGTCTTGTGTAAATGTCTAATCAGCGTCTGGGCTGCTGATCATTGACCTCTTTGACAGTGGACTTGAGAGGGCCAGAGAATCAGCCACCTAAACACTGGGCATTTACCTTATCACATCTTAAATCCTCAGGCTTCAAACTAATCATCTTCAAACTATCCTTTCAAGCACACTGAATATACTCCTGATCTGATAAAGGAAAGCAGCTGTTAGCATCAATGACACACTTCAGTTCCCATGACTTTTCGGAAGACATAGATTGATTTCTTTCGGTTTCATATAGCGTGACTATGACTGTACAAATTATGTATCATTAAATTAATGCATGAGCTTGTGGGAAGCTTCTAAAATCAAATTTGCACAAGTGTGTTTACATTAAGAAAATATTGATCTATGACCTATAACTTTGCCATCAAGCAAATGCAACAAAAGTGTATGTTTGCGTCTGGTTGATTTTATAGATAATGCTGACGCCAGGAGCCTTAAATGACATCTGAGAGGCCGGGATCAAGTTTAATGAAATCAAAGCAACAGCACCAAGAGAAAAGAATCTGCAGCAAAGGACTAACTGCCCTCTGCAAAAGGAGAGCTGCAGAACACTTTGAAATAGTGTGTGTGTGTGTGTGTGTGTGTGTGTGTGTGTGTGTGTGTGTGTGCGTGTGCGTGCGTGTGTGTGTGTGTGTGTATGTATAAGAGAAGGAGAAAAGCGTGACAGAGAACCATATATCCTGTCCAAAACAATCTGTCATACAGATGTGAATACTAATGCAAACCTATGAACTACTACATGAACTACTGTAACTTCTCATGATTAGACTGGCCTGAAAATTATTGGAAAAGTCTTTAGATAATTGAAAATACTGCAATAAGAATTTAACTATGATGGTTCAAACGCTCGCTTGTTGTTATCGTTGTTCTTCTTCTTGTTATTGTTATAATACTCGGCAGAGTAATCTTTCAGTTTTCCAAAGGTAAGGATATGCCATAAATGTATGTATTACTTTTAAGTATCAAAAGAAATGTCTCACAGCAAAACATTTGTTCCAAGCAATGGATGCAGTCCTGCAGAAACCCCTGAAATGGTTGCTGGACAGATACAAATACTGAGCTGTGCTTTAAATCAAAAAGTTCAGGAAACTATAGTACTAAGGGAGCACAGGACACATACACAGTAACCATGGTAGCAATTAAATCCATATGCTTGGCTGCTTTCCAAGAAATGGATTTTCCTGTTGTTCCACACAAACATGCAAGCTACTGCACATTAGATGGTGAGGGAGTTGTTGTTTCACAGAGGAAGTCAAAAATTATCTTAATGCTTTATATAGTGTTTTAATATTTATTCTTTTAATATTTATTCTTCAGCCAGAGAGGCTGAGAAATATAAAAAATAAGAGAGAAGTTAAAGAAAAAAGGTTTTATTAATTTTGCTTTTTTTTACATTTAATTAGCAACCTTAATCATTCCTTTTGAGCCACGGTATTTTCATATTTTAAAGGCATTTGTGCAAACAAGAAATATAGTGCAGTCTGCGCCTTTGCTGGTGTCTGTTTATTTGGCAGGAGACTGAGAATAAATGTTTCCAGGATAATGCTGTGATTTGACACACACAAACAAGTTATGATTCAAGATGGGGGGGAGTGCAGTTTCTGTGACATGCCATCCATGTTTGCCCTCTCACACATCCAAATTAACGCTTGTGTAAGCACCAATTGCAGATTAGTCTCATTCATCTAATTGTCCATGGCACAATTATGTAAAGCCCTACTTCTTTCCCTGGCATGCATACAATTACCATTTTATGAGATGACATCAATGAGTGCAGCCCACTGGCTGAAGCAAAAGTTTATTTCTTAGAGAGCGTGAGACAGTCTTTTAAAATCTTCTCCACTTCTCCCAAGGGTGATGTTTTTCTGAAGTGGGCTCGCTAAAGCGTAGCAAACAATAGTGAATACCCAGACTGGACTGCAAGGAAAGGCAGATCAATGAGACAGCTCACCGACTCATGCGTAGCAGCTTTGTGGAGATAGTCCTCTGTGGACAGTTCTGCTTTGGAGACCTTAAATCAGTTTTGGGTGGTGGGAGCTGCTTATCAGCAGTGGATCCTTGGCGCATGACACACAGGATAGTGTTGCTCTGAGGTGTGTGAGTTTGAGTGACAGAGAAGAAGACATTGAGGAATAAAAGTAAGCCTCTGCAGCCAAAGAGGGGTTGGTAGAGCTTCAGACCCAACTCATTACAGTTCAAGACAAAAGTTATATACAGCAACAGTCTAAGAAAAATAGATAAAGGCTCAACATTGACCTGAGCAAAAGGAAACAAAACCAATACCATTCCTCCATATGATTTCTGAGTATTTGCTGCCTGCTATCAATGTTTTCTATTCTATTTTGAAGTTAATAAAAAAAATTCTGCTTTTAAAATGGATATTAAAAGAACCTTCTGCCAAGATTTAACAAATTAAAAGCACATGGGGAAACAGGTATTGCCAGTGAAAGAGAAGATTCATGGGAAGCTTTAAAAATGGGGCTCCTTTTAATCTGGTGCTGTACAGATGGAGCATAAGAGTCAAACAAAACAGGAAATGGGTGATTGCCATCATAAATAGCTGTTTCACTGAAGTTACATCAAAGATTCTTAACAGACAAAACATTGAGGTTGTTTCTCTATTCACACAAGGAAGAACTTAGCAAAACAGAGGTTAAAGAGTCCAAACTGCATTTTTTTAAATAATAATAATAAAAAAGGTTATGTGACCCTATTTCACCATGTGTCCGGGGCATTAAATTCAATTTATGTGGAGTGAGAAAAAAAATCCAAATACCCCTAAAGAGAACTCAATGAGAAAAGTTCTACTCACAAAAAATAACAATTATCTTAGCCCATTTACATTTAGACTAGCATTTTGTAGCAATTTTCATGCATGTCCACAGGTACCAGACAACTCGATGGAGTCTCACAGTTAGTGATAAAAGTAATATACCATGAGTCAGGCCTTGAAAATTTTGAAATTGAAGGGAAAAGAAGAGTCTGCCATTGGCGTAATCAGCCAAAGAGAAGTAGTGGAACTGTCTAAAAACAAGGCATTTCCATAACCCATCCAGCTCCTACAGTCTCTCCCTTTTCCCTTTTTTCTTTGTATGCTCTTAGTTCAGTTTATTTGATCCTGATAATATTTGACCCTTCACAAGTTAGTCATATTTCAGAACCGTCTGTGCTGTTGGCAGTGTTGATAAATTCCCTAAAATCATAGAATACATTTGCAAAAGGTGGGGAAATTGGTTTTTCAAGCTATAGTTTCATAAAATCTGTGTTCTGTTTGCCAGTATTGACTAACAGGTAGAGAAGTATAATTCTGCTTGTTCGTCTTTGGTCTCCTTGGATACACATCTGCTGTCATGCAAGACCAACCTCTGAATAACTAGCCCCACCGTGTCTTTGTGATTTCTTGGATGGGATTATCACTCCCAACCATTTCTTATTGCTTCTAGTTCCTTCCTTGTGGAGAAAATGAGATACAGGTCCACATTTATTCATTTGACACTGGCTATCATAGCCTTCTGTTATGGGATGGGTTATGGTCACGAGTGAAATAGTACGCAATAGATTCCAAACACAAACATTCACTATCTCTTCCTGTCCCTCTTTCAGTCTCTTCGGGCCTCTCAAAATGAAACAGGCTGGCTCTTACAGCATTGCATTACTTACATCCTTATCTCTGTGCATTACAGTGAATCATGTTTAACTTTTATTCAAAGCAGTGTTGTGATGTGAGGCTATTTTGCAAATGAAAACCAGCCAGTAGCCTGTATGCTAGAATTTATTGAGTGATGATATGAAAGATATTTTCATATTGGAGTGGTACATAATATCTGCTCTTTAATGCATGACTATAAACAAGAGACGCCATATGTTTACAAAAAAATCATAAACCTCTATGGAAGGAAGCATGGACAATTCATAATTTTGTATTAGTGCAAGTCATTTTGAAATTGGACAGAATGTTAACCACAGGTGAATAAAGTCAAAACTCTCTGCTGAACTTGCTGTACATCATTGCTATTAAAGCCTTTTGTCTTCCTTTGCTCAGCTGCTCACAGTCTCAGTCCGATATGAAACATTTAGAAGGAGAAGATCCCTCTTCTAATGTTATCATGGAGGATCTTCTCTACCTGTTGAGTGCCTCCAATTTTGTTTACCGGCTTTCAGGTGGATGACCACTCCACCATCCTCTTCCTTTTCCTCTCACTCCACAAACCTTTCTCTGACACCATCCACATCTTTTCTGTAGAACAAATAAACCTTTCTTCCCTCTTCTCATCATTTTCCTGAAACTGACCAGGGTAGGATTAAATGATAATTCATCTTTTCTTCTTATTTGGAATGCTTAAGGGTCTAATTCCACCCTTGCATGTCTGATCCTCTTATAGCAGCACACACTCTGACGTGTTTTCAAAATCCCCCTCCTTTATTTTCAATGCTACTGCTAACAAAACCAACCTACCTTTCAGGGCACCAACAAAATGGGAGATTTTATATTTTATTGGTCCATTGTTGTACTCTGCTTTCTCTTTTCTGCTTTTGTGTAACAGAAAGAATGTTCAATGCACACATCTGTGAAAACAAATTGAATCTATCATTCCTGACAAAAACATAACTATCATCCTTTTTTTAAATAGGAGGCTGTTGTATGTTTGGTGGAGGAATCTGAAAAATATCACAAGAAAACTCATGCATCCCTGTTGATCCAGGCAGAACCCAGGTATTTTTCCTTTTTATTTCAAATGAGCATAATAAAGTTGAGACTGAAAGACAAGTGCTCATTCTGTGAGCAGTATAGGTTATCTATCAGTTTCAAATAAATGGAGTGAGACACTGTCCCTATATTACAACTGAAGCATAGACAGCAACATCCAGGATAGTGTTGATCATGTTTTGGTTATTCAAGTAGAAAGTAATATTCAGACTTGAGGTTAGATTTTCTTTGAAAAAGACTAAAATAAATGTCAGTTTGCAGAAAAAGGCTGGTGTGCATTTAATGCATTAAAAAAATCTTTTACAAGTGTTTCCTTCCCACTTTGAAACTCTTGGCTGTAAGAGAACAAAGAGCTTAATGTAGTATGAAGTGATTCCTATTCCATTATCACATGCTTTCTCCCTAGGAGGCCTGGTTAGTGGGCACTTTTAGGTGGAGGATGAGAGAGGATGGCGTGGGTGGAGGAGGATATAACAAATGAGGTATGTGGATTGGAGAACCAATCGATTGGCAGGATGCAGTCGATTTTGTTTATGACTCCCCTCACAATTTAAGAATTTGGATTTTTTTTTTTTTTTTTTGAAGCACAGGAAAATGTCACTGCTAAAGCGTGAATGTCACCATATATCCACACAGAAAAGAAAAGAAGAGAAACAAGAAGAAGTGAAAGATTCAGTTGATGCTCTGTTCTCCACATTTTTATGGGCTTCAGAGACACATTGACAAAAACAAAAAAATACCTGACTGACTCCAAGCAGACATATAGACATACAGGGTAAGAGATTAAGTAGAAGCTCAGGGTTCTCTTTTCAAAAGCCAAAATGAGGTGAAAGCCAACTGAAGATTAAAAGAAAAAAAGAAATGCAAATAAACATGGCTTAGTCACCGTTGATATGGGAATTATCAAGACCATGCAACCAGTTCTTGCAAGTTCAAAACATACCATAGACATAGCATGTGCACAAAAGCAATCTTGATTTGATTTAATCTCACTCTATTATTTGGCCAAAACTTCAGTGTTAAGTGATGTTATAGTGAAATGTGCAATCAAAAGAGATAGCACTACAACATAAAGCCTGAAGGGACAGTCAAGCAACCAGTGACAAACTTATCTGAGAAAAAGAGTGATGTTTCAATGAAAGAAGCCTGTTGCAGGGCTCCAGTGACTATAGTGGCTTCTTGGCAGCAATACTAATATTTCATTTCAATAGGAATTATTTATTGCATTGTTTACATCAATAAATCATTTTTATCTGTTTGCAAGGGAAAAACAGAAGAACCCTACCTGCCTCATTTGTTCTAATTCATCATAAATGTAAAATGTGAAATGAATGTAAATATAAAAAGCATTTAATATCATAATTTATCATTCATATGAATCTAAAGAGCAACTCAGTTTTATATGCCCCCTTACCTCCAGAAGCTGATCACCTGCCAAAACAGGCAGCATTTCCAGTCAAGCATGCTGCTGCACTGACATTGGAGCACCATTGAGGTTCAGGAGTGTTTCAGTAGTGTCACAGAGAGAAGGATATCACAAAGTTGACAAGTTAGAACCTCATGATGCACTCTAGTCTCACAAAAAAAGTATTTATTATGTGCATTTGTCCACCAGTCTTAAATAATATCTCAATAAATGCACAGAAATTTTAAGATAACATTTTTCTTAGACCGTTCTTTAATATGGCTAAAAATATTCAGATGAGGTCATGTAAAAATAGTACCGTCAATATTTCAGCAAAGCCAAACGAAACCATGCTCAACTTTAAAAATTTTTTTTTTTAATTTATTTTTTTCTAACTCTAGTTTAGGCAAATAACTCAAGCAATGTTTTTTGTTCACAAACAGGTCTCTACATAGTTCATTTAAACACACTCTTGCTCACTGGTTTATTTAAAAAAAGGATGTACCGTAGTAGGGAAGTTATTGGCAGGGCCAGCTCAACACACCACCCTGTGTCAGTTAATGTAAAAAGAACAAGCGCCATTCTAGATTTGGGTGTTAAATGTGGAGTATCTACCAATGTGAAAGGGCTATAGTGTTAATTGCTTAATTGAACCAACATGTATAAATTGAAAAGCAAAAAGTCGTTGAACAAATTTTGGCTCAGACGTGGATTTCACTTTGTTCCCCTTTGCAGCAGTCTGCACTGTAAGAACACTTTTCACTCAGTACCACTTTACAAGCTTTATTTTTATGTATGTTTAAATGAGTTGTGTAGTGTCTTTTTTGTGGCAGTTTCATGTAATGCTGAACATAGCTACAATTTGAGGTGAAAAATGTAATGGAGGTATGTTAAAATTTTAAAAGATGATGTTGGCATGTAACATTTATGGAGCTCAGAAAGAGAAACAGTTTTTTTGTTTTTTTGTTTTTTAATTGAGCTTTTATTTCAAAAAAACTTTTCAGCATGTCTTGTGTACTTCGGAGATGAGACTGTGTTGTATGACGTTAATGTCATACTGGCTCACGCAAAACAGAGATATAACTGAAACTGTGACACAGAGCACATAAAAAGTAAAGCATAGCTAGAGGACAAAACAGGAGGGCAAAAGCAGGTCAGACCTGCCAAGATGCACTTTTATAGCATTTTTTCGCTGTTTTGTTAAAAAGACTACTTCTGTGTATCATTCTTCTCATTTATTACAAATGAGGTCTCTTTGCTCATAGGTTGATTTTTTATGCATTCAGTCTCAACCTTTTGGCAAGTATTTTTGAGACTATTCATTCCCTTAATGCCTGACATGAAATAACTTTTTTTTTTTAAAAATCCATTTTTAAAATGTTTTATTATATATTGAAATCAAACTCATTTCCAATTTTGTATTTAACAATTTCTAAATAACTAATTTTTTAAATCATTACGAAAACATTAGGTAAGTTTGTGTATTTTTTTAGTTATTTGGTTTATTTTTTTAAATACATTTTTTGTTTTTATATACAAATTTAAAAAAAAGATTATTGGGTGGTAAAAAGGTCTCAGAAAATCATGTATTACTGCATGCTACAATGATACAACTGGCATTATAGAGTTAAGCTTTTCGTTGCTATGTTTTATCAGTTCTATTTACTCACAGGTCATTATTAAATTCAGAAACTGGAACCCAAAGCTTTGAACCTGAAAAGAGACTGGATTTTATATTCTAGCCATAATATTTATCCCTATATTTTGGCAGCTCAAACAGCCACCCAGACCATTAAAATTAATGAAAGCTCAAAAAATAAATAAATAAATAAACCCACTGTATTTTTGTCATGCAAATTATAAGTATTTCAGTATTATACATGATAATAATGAAAACTAGCACTGAACATATTCTAATTTCGTACAGAATTAGATCTTTTTTGTTTTATTGTGAGCTGCTCCAATATGAAGGTCCATTTAAGTATTTATGCAAGAACTGCACAAAATCAAATGTCTATGCGTGCTCTGTGATTTCATGTTGCTGCATGTGCACTGCATTCATAAACATGCTGGCCCCCTCTGTTTTTCATCAGTATGCCTGTTTCAGGCCGAGCAGAACAAGAGACACGGGGAGAAAACAGGAGGGAGGGAAAGGGAGAGACCCTGCTGCATCCCAATCAACCTGGCTCACTGGGGCAGAACTGTGTCTAAAATACTAGGGCTGAGGTGGTATTGGCTTCACCCCCTCCCATTTCCAATTCACAGTCACCGCAGTCCAATGCAATTCAAATAATAACAACAAATGGACGAATACGTGCTGCATGCTGAGCTTTTTCAGTACACAGCATGACTCCTGTGCATTACAGTCAAAGAAAGGAGAGCAGGTTAAGCAGACCCAGACGGAATTTTTCTGTAATAATACAGCTGTATTATCAGTCTAATCATGAAATAGTGTTGCAATTGAGAGAAGACTCTTATCTTCCCTGATTTACTGTAGATCGACCCTACCTTCCATAAAATGAATAAATAAATAATTGGGTGTAAGGAATAGCTTAAGCATCAACCAGCCATAGCAGCAATAACTTGACACCTTCAAGTAATTTGTTTTATGTATGACGCTATCAGTTTCTCTTGTCATTGTGGGGAAATAATGGCTCACATTTTGTTACCGTGTTACTTCAGTTCAGGTTTGTGGGTATTTATGTAGAGCTGTCCTTGGACCCTACCACAGCATTTCAATCAGGTTAAGGACAGTGTATCTACAGAGAAGAAGGTAGGAAGCCAAAATTAAGATGACATCAAAGACAATGTGAAACAGAAAGCTGGAAAAGAGAAAGAACCTCCTTATAAATACAAGGTGTCCATACATGAAGCATTAGAGCTTGAAAAACAAAGACTCATAGCCCTGGTTACCCACCTGAGAAGGTACACTTAAGAGGAGAAATCCAGGAGAATGAGCAGGATGTTCTCCAGTGACCTATTTAAGGTTTCAATCCACTAGGGGCCGAGGCTGAACAATTGTTAAGCATAAAGAAAGAAACATTACATAATACCAGTGTTCCATGGCTAGATCAATAAGTGACTGTCCCATGATAGAATCCAAGACCAAGGCTCAACTATAAAAAACTGGATTGAATCTACTTTCCATCATGATACGTAGCAAATGGCTATAGAAACTAAATACACTCCATTAATGCAAAGCAGCACAAATGAACAAGCTACTTATAAATGGGATCCACCCAGAGTGGCTAACCCAAGTCCAGAGAGGTGTAATGATGAAGGATCCCCAAAAGGCAATTACCTCCAACCCAGGGCCAAGAATCTGCCTCTGTACATGACAAACGCCTTTAGCAGGATCATAGTGTTTAAGATCAAAAGACATATCACTCAATACATAAGAGAGGCCTAGAGAATAATTGGAAGTAACACTATAGAGGCCAAACACCAGCTACTGATTAACAGAACAGTCACTTGAGACTCTGAGATCAGACAAATGAATCTGAGCACAGTTTGAACTGAAGTCTATGATTCAGCCCCACATAGATGAACACTGTAACTCCTGGAACTGTACAATATCAACAGGGCATTAATTACATTCATCAAGAACTCACAGGGACTGTGGGAAAAAAAACCACTAATAGCAATCCAAAGCCAATTGCATGTTACTATCAAACGTGGCATATACCAAGGGAATGTTCTGTCGCTGCTGTTACTCTGGCAGGGCCTGACTGAATGATTTATGGATGTATTCATGCATATACATGATTCATACATATATGTAATCTTGGGCAGCACTGTGTTGACATCTTTTAGCAGTTTTCAAAAGGTACTCTGTCTCCTAGCCTTGGTAAGGGCTCGCAGAGGCTCAAGGTATCAAATATTGTTATGATCTTCCATCTCAGATCAGCTGTCCTTGTGTTAAGACTATCAGGGCTTGTTATTGAGGCTTAGCGCCAGTTCTAGCCTGGAGGGTGTGATGATATATGCCTCCAGACCTGTTGTCCTCACTTGCCTTAGCATCCTTGTTGTACCTCATCAATCTCTTCCTCTGATGGTAAATTCCACTTGTGGACACAGGAACACTGAGTCAGTCCATGTTTCTTACTTAGTTTCGATACTGGGTTTTGAAGTATAACGTGTCCCACATTATTTGCATGTAATACTTTATGCTAGTGCTGCTTGTATACTAGAATTACAACATTTTGACATTCTCTGCTCAAGTCCATGCATGTTTTGTTGCACACATTCGACCTGGAACTTTATCAAGTTGGAGGACTTTATAGTAATCACACTAAATTAGCTGTGCATTATGCTGTAATGTTATATGGCAAATAGATTAAAAATGGATCAAGAGAAATGTCAAAACAACCAAACAAAAAAAGTTCCCACAGTGATACCATATGCAAAAGGACTGGGGTGAAATTTGTATTCTGGGATGAAATGCCACCATTTTTAATTTAACCAAATTTCTAGGAGCACAAATAAATTTCCTGTAAATACATTTCATGTAAATATAGTATACTGGTTAAACTAATAAAAGTTCAGTCAATAAAAAATATTTAAATAGCTTGTGTCCTAAATCATTAAAAGCAAGTTATTAATTGTGAGGTCATTGCATTGTGCTTCAAATAATACAATAATACACACATATATGTAACACTCATAATGCACACTAACACATATTCATTATGTATTTTTATATTTATATAAAGGGTCATCATTGGACTGTACTAAGCAGTCAGTGGGGAAATACTGAAAATATTGCTCATTAAGTTCATTTGAAAATAAAAAGAAATATCTCAATATACACGTATTGTTTGCAGGCACATAAGAGTGCATTCTACAAATAAGTTACAATGAGTGGAAATTGCATGTTTTTGTATTCTGACAAATACTTTATGATTGCAAATCTTAACAGATGCAGAAATAGCAGGTATATAAACACTACAGTGACCTGGTCTTTGGTGCTGCATGATTGATTTAGATCATACTTTTTATCTGAAAGATGACAATGTTTCTCGCTGCAGCTGGGTTTTGTTGAGCTTATTTGGAATAGTACATGAGGAAATTCTGCCCAACTCGTTTCAGCTGGAGTCGTCTTTTTTTTCCCCCAGGTTCTTGCTGTTCTACAAGTCTCAGTATTTAATGTCAGGCTTTCAGACGAATACAGTTGATTTACTGTTCCTGTAGCCGCTCAATTATCTCAGGGAAACTGGTTGGTTCTGTGAAATTGCAGAGTGCACTGCACAATAAATTTCTACTACACACACCTTTCCTGTGTCTCACACACAGAAACAGGCATGCCCAAACCCAATTCAAATGGCTGGCAAATTGAAAACAAATTTCTGTCCAATTCCCACACAATACAATTGTGGCTGTGGTTATCTGGCTAAACGACAGCACACAAAGCCAGGATCAATCTACTGCCTAATCCTATTGTGTTTCATATACCTGCTTACAATGACTCAAGCTTGTATCTCATTTCTACTGCATTCCCCCTCAATTGCTGAGCACCAGTTATACAGGCACATTCACCTGAAAGGAAATCACTTCAAGTTATTAGACCTTTTGTTACTAGGGCTACAGTAAAAGTCAGGTTCATGAATGTATTTACTGAAGTGTGAAATACCTTTGATTTAAAAACCCTCTCAGTACATTTAAATAGCTTATGTTAGTAAATTCCATTTTTTCCACTTTGTGTCTATGTTTTTTTTTTTGCTTTTACTACCTTGCTGTGTGTTTTTGTCACTGGCGGCAGAGAGTTCTAAAAATAGAGGCTTCAAATTGAAATCTCAGTTTACTGTGAATCTCACTTGGATCTTGCTCTTCTGGTGTTTTTCTGTGTCTAACCAACCCACAGGGAATAAGCATTGTCACTGTGTGAAGTGCAACCATAAACACATGGCTTAGAGAAGGGTTGCTTGTACTTAAAAAGTTACACTTTTTCAAATAATCTTATCAAAGAATGTTAATTATCTCGCTCTCTCCTGCTCTCTTTGTCACACACACACACACACACACGTATATATATATATATATATATATATATGTATGTATGTATGTATGTATGTATGTATGTTTTTTTTCAACTCACATCCTCTACAGTATATCATTACTATATTTTATTAATTTAATGAAATTATTAAATAAACACAATTCTGACCCAAGCAGAAGAATATCAAGTTCAAAAGCATGAAAGTCATAGTATTAATTTATCCTGGCAAAGTAGGCGATCTAAATCAGAGGATGTCTAGCAAGGCTGCTGCAACAACTCCTCATCATTGATCTGCCTCGCAGGCTTTTTGCCAATGACAAGCAAAGAGCTTTCACAGAAGTCATAAACAAGTATTCACCACCCTGCATAGCTGAACATCAAGTAACGCCCCACAAATTCTCGCTTTCACCTCGTTATCTATTCGCCGTCATGCTGTTGCTATCAAACGTATTTCTCAGTGAGCAGCTGTCCTCTGAAGTAGTGCAGGAGTTTCACCAGGTGCTGGAGCCCGGTTGGCAGGAGGGTGATTGCTGCTGGCACAACTGGGAGCATAAGGTGCAGGGCTGCACCAGTGTGGTGGTCCTGATAATGCTGTGTCAGACAGGCTAAGCCATCCTCAGTGAGCCTGCTAGTGTCTTATAACTGGTTGACTTACTTCAGCTTAATGTTGTGTTCTCTAGGCCTTGCAGGTTTCTTCCTGCTGTGGGGGAGAAACTGTTGAGACCCTGTTGATAAAACAGAGCTGTACTTACACAAAATCAGATGGAGTGTTTTCTTCTGAAAGCCCAGACTGTCATGGAAAAAAAAAAGGCAAATGTTCCAAAATGGAACATTTTGTAAGAGGCAGATTGAGCTTTCTTTCTTTTAGAGAGAAAAAAAGAACATAAAGAAGACAATTTTTAATATTTTCACACTTATGGCTTAGTGCAGTCCAGTGATGACCCACATAATTCTGAATGCACAAACCAGCACATTGATTTTCAAATAATTTCCTCCTGCTTCAGGGCTTGTCCCATTTCGGATCCTTTTTCTCATCAGTGCTTCAACACTGAACATGTAACATGAGCTTTGATATAACAGTTCAAGTGTTCCTCTTGCCACTCACTATATGTTTGCTGCAGTTGAAGGACACAACCAGCATATCCAGTTTGACTGTTTGGTATTAGAAACCACAAATGAACAAACATGAACCTGGACATTGAAAAAAAGCTATAAAAGCAATATATAAATTGGAAAATATAGGATAATCACAATTATGTTTTTGTAAATGGACCATAGTAAATCCCAAGCAAACCCACTTGTGAAAGTTACATTTGAAGTATTAAGCACCAGCGCTTATTGTGTAGAATTTGATAATAAGTCCAAACAGTGATCCCAAGAAATACCAGGACATCCTTAACACAATTGACTTTTAAGGAGAGAAAGGGATACTGGAAAGTTCTTACCCCTCACTCCCTATAACAAACTTTACACTACTCTGAAATATTACAGTCAATGAGGCCAAATGGTTAGAAAAACATTTTTGCCTGCACCGATTCTCAGCATGTTTGGCCCTCCTCACTTGAATTCAAACTTTTTTTCCCATTTACATTTTACAAAGGCAATTCCCCTGGAGGAAGATTTACCCATTTTCTGCAGTCATGACAGGATCAGCAGAGTAAAAAAATAAAATAAGATAAAATAAAAAACAAAAATAATGAAGCCAAAACAAGTGAAAATTGTTTCTGAACAAAAAACACTAGAATTTCAATTCAATACAGGATAGAGAGGACTTCATGTTTGGACTGAATGAAAACAACCAACCATAACCATAACCTTTGACCTTCTTGCACTCATCCTATTCATACAAAGAAAGTAGTAGTAGTAGAGAAAGTACTTGAGACACTATGTATTATAAGACGAAGTACATGAAAAGCTGTAGTGTTTAAATTTTTTTGTTTGTTTTTTGTTAAAAAAAAAGTAGGTTGGGTTTGGTCACAGTGTTAGTACAGAGCAAACTCATGTCTTGTCCAGGCACTTGAAAATGTTTATTGAGACCTGGTGTAATTTTAATTCTCCTGACACAGCACAATGTTGGGCAGTTTGTGGCTTTGTTAAACACAAGTAATGGCAAACTTATACCTAGACAATTGTACTTGTAAATGTATTGGTTGTGGCTAATACCAAAGACTTTGTGACTTTCTTACCAAAGTAAGTTGGCTTCAGTTTTGATAACATCACCCTTGAAATTATGCATCAGCAGTCATCTTATTGGAGTCTACTTGTAATGTCATTTTGTAAGAGTAAATGGGAGAAATCAGGGAATGTACAAAAAAATTACAAACGTTATGTACTTCACATTCTTGGCTTCACTGTTTCCCACACAATTAGAAATAATCTTCTGAAGTGGTGTCTCGGCAGACTGCAATTAAGCAAGGTCAAGAAGCAAGAAAGTACATGGAGCCCACTGTGTTTTTTTACAGCATGTTGAGGGTGATGGACACTCTAATGACTTTTTTTTGTCATATGTAATGTTGGTGAGTGAGTGAAAATCAAGACAGCAGAAAAGAGAGTGACACAGCAAGTGACTAGGATTAGAGAGAAAATGTGTGACTAACAAAGTCAGTTCTCCTTTGACTGAACTCATTTTTAATCCCATTAGCTTACGTTATTCATTTTTAATAAATAGGTTACACATTATTTGATTCTTCATGCATCTTTACAGCATTTAATACTGGCAGAATCATGTAATTTAGATATTCAGTCAAAGCAATGGCGTAAGACCTGTCTATACTGTAGATTTGTTTCATTCACAGAGTGCCTTTATGTTTGTTTCTTTTTCTGTATATTTTGCATACTTTTTCTTGTTCCATTGGCCAGAAAAATGCTGTGTGGTAGTTGAAAAGAAAAAGAAATACATTTTAAATGTTGGTGTGTCAGTTGTTTTGTTCTTCACAAAATAAAAACAAAAGTCAATCATTATCAGTCTAAAAGAAAGAAGACTGATAATGATAATGTGTGTGTTAGTATCAGTGACCTTCATCGTGTAATATATATTATAGCTGCGTACATAATCCTTTAAGGAGCTTGCTAAGGCAACTATGCATTACCCATTGACCTTCTGTTTTGAATAAATGGCTCCCTGAGTCACAATGTGGCCATGTTTAAAAGACAAAGAGTAGCTTGATTAGGAAAAATGCACCTAAAGCATATATTTTCCCTTTCATCCTTTAGTCTGTGACGGGATCAATAGGAGGCAACCAATGTGAGTGGGCTCTGCTACTGCCAAGCACAACCCCTACATCATTTATTTCCAACTCTTTGGCTAATGGAGTCACAGCAATGTCAGCTGGAGGAAAGTCTGATGTGGCAGCCTGCCTGGACTGTCACATATTAGTGAGCCCGAATGATCATTACAGGACTTGTGACCAAGCCCTGATTTTTATTTAATACACCTGAGATGGAGTAAAGATGTGCTCCTGGGGCAGAGTTTGGATAAGAGAGTTATGCATATCTTAAAAGACAGGTTCTTTCATAGGAATCTACCAGATGTCTTTTCCACTGGGTCTCATTGACTTTCACTTTATCTTGGAGAATCTGTAGTGGCACCTTTAATGTAACCTCATTTAGAGGTTATGAAATGGAGCAAATGAGGAAAATGACAGAAGGTAGCATGCAAACAGCTGGACTGTGTGTCAATTCAATACAAGATTGAGTTTAATTGAGAGGGGGGGGATCAAGATTTATCAACATTTGATTCTTTCTTTTTCCTCTGATTTGATGTTAATCACATTTCAGTTGAGCTCAGGGTTGCTCTTGTGAGGTCAGTCTCTTCTCAGGTCAACTCAACTGGTGAAAGCAGCTAATGGGCAATTTTTCATTTAACAATCCCAGTATAATTCAGATTCTTTGATTAGGTTGGGTCTGTTAAAAGCCAATGAACAGGCTGCCACTGAAAAGTGGGCTTGAAGACATAATGGGAAAACTAATTGCTCAAGATCTCTACCCTTCAGCAAGGTCACATAATAGCTTAATTCCTCCTTTAAAACATTACTTAGGCTGGCAAATGATATTGATGTGGTTATTGAAATATTTAGTAGAGATTTTGTCTCCAGTTTTAGGTACATCTTTCTATTATCTGGGAACATCTTACTTTCTTACTTCACATAAAAGAAGGGAAATTGGTAATGCTGGGCATTTATGGATCTTTTTAACTCTTAACAAATAACGCAGTAAGTGCAAGCAAGGTCAAAAGAATAACCTGCTCCAAAGTTGGGCTATGAAGTAGTAGACTCCAAGTTCAGCACAGCAAGGGAAGATAGCAAATACAGTTTATGGTCTTTGTTATCAGGGTGACGCTGACCTTTTTTATTGCCTGATCCGAAAACGTAAGATTAACAGTGCAAATGTGACTGTAAGAAAGTACATTTATATTGCTCCAAACTAATTCTAGGCTCTTATGTAAGTACTACTTCATAACCTTGATCTCTCTTTAAGAGTTTAGCAGGCATAAACCTCTAATGCTTATTTGCAAACAGACATACCACCTCTCCTACCCTCCACCCTCGTCTTTCTCAACATGAACCCATAGCCTCACTGAAGCTGTGATATACATCGCTCGGCTCCGTTTAAAAACTTGTCACCCCACAGCAGAGCTTTCTATAAATCAGAGGTTGTAGATTGAGATATACCCGGCTGATTATTAGCACAGGGTCTGCGACCAGTGATGAATGCTGCCATAACCTGCTGATGCATGAAGAGGAGAGTACATCATCACCTCTTCCATATCAAGCCATGACAATCATTCTCCGTTTTAGTCATTGCTCCAGTGGCACTCATGGGGAGATTGGCTTTATCACCAGAGGTGAAGGTGGGCAGCACTTCTAAATGGTCTACAGCTGTTACAAGTCAGTGGAACAGGGCTAATGGGTGATTAACTAAACATGTCAGAGTCATGGATGTGAGAAACTCAAGCAGAAAACTGCAAGAAACACCCTTTGGCTGAGTATTTTTTGCTTTCTGAAATTTACAATAAGTTACAAAACATTTGCTTGTACTATCTTGGTTCATACTTTTGTAGTTACTCAGTTTTCTTTTTTTATAATTCTGCTACATGAAACATATTCATTATTTTGAGAACTTCACTCAGCAAACTTCCAGTTATATGATGTTGAATATTCAGCTTATAATGTTGTTTTCATCTCAAGAAATTTATGATAACGGTGTCAGCTAAAAGTTTAAAGTGGAAAAAAATAAAGCAATGGACGGTTGTGTCAGCAAAAATAAGATGAAAGGACCCCAGTAGTGCAAGTAAAAGCTTAAAAATCATAAACAAGTGAGTTGCCAAGTGTTTACTGATGTTTTATTCCACCTGCAGAACAAAAATGAAAGACAGAGAGCTTGTATCACCAAGAAGAGAGCAAGAAAGGGGGTGAGAGAACGATTGGTCAATTACCTGAATGCAATTACTGCATCTAACAACCTCCATCCATCACCCACATCCTCGCTCAGTGCCATGGCACCCATCCCATCCCATATTTGGGTTTTCCTTTCCCACCAGATTGGCCGAGCACTCTGTCATCCCAGGAAGCCTCCTCCTTCCACCAATTGAAAACCTGAGCGGCATTCTTAAGCATTCTCTCTGCATTCCTGCTGGTCCTTCTGATTCCTGCGTATCTTCAACCACCTCTGGTTCGAGGTAAGTTGCCCATGACAATCAGATTTCAGGAGGGGAGGGTAGTCTACACCTGCCAGACAGCCTTTAAAACCCCTTAGACCGTCTCAACGACAGAATATCGGGTCTGGAATCAAGCCAAGACACATATTGGCGGATGGGATAATAAACTTAATGCTTCACAATGATTAAATAAGTTGGTTATTGCAGCTGGATCTGTGCCAACTAAGACGATACACTTGGTTTGTTGCACACTCCTTAGTTTAGTATGCTGTGGAGCCTTTTTAAACACATATTTCTCAACATTGCTTCGAGCAAACAATCCAAAAAGCTTGATTTTGAAAGACAGAATTTTCCATATTAGTGCTCTATTAACATTCACCCTTTCCTCCAACTTGACTTGAAATATGATCTTTGTGGCCTGAGTGAATGAATGAATGAAATAAGCAGCCATTAAAAAAAAAAAAAAAAGCCTGAGGACAGACTATTAGGAGAATCAGAGAAAGTGGGGCCCATTTTGTAGGATCTGTAATAAAACAATAAAAGTTCCCTTTTGGCCATATGGGCAATGCAGCCGTGTAAGATTATGTAGGCGGGTGGCAATTGCTACATTATATGGAGATTAGATTGGCAGTGGAATTACTTTTTAAACGAGCCCAGAGGACATCTGTAAACATGCTTACTTTTATTTTCCCTCCCCCACACAGATACATCCACACATTCTCACAAGCATGTACTACAGGAGGTTGTCAGGGGTCTTGAGGGAGAATGATGCATGATCAGAATGTGAATGAATGCCCACGTACTGCTAGATGACAGTTGAGTGGGGTAGGAGGGAGGAAGGCTGAAGTGCAAGGTTTGGTGGCTGCATGCCTAATGTGTGGCTGCAGCACTGGGGTTACAAAGGGTAGACCTTGGTTTCTCCGATTAATCTTTACACCCCACACTGTGTTGTTATGTATGTGTGTTTCTGGGCAAGAGTAATCTTTTTTTTTTTACAGAGTAAGCTTTCATCATAACTGGCCTTGAGAAAAGGCCTGACTGAGATGCCAACATTACACATTGAATATTCTAGCTGTGCAAAATGGCTCATTTCTGGCCTACAGACCACTTTGTTAAACTTTAGGCTAAAACTATTTGCATCTTTGACACAATTAAGTGCATACTTGGAGATAAACACAAGGATCCATTGCACATAATTAAGACAAGCTCCAAGGTGCTTCCTTACCTGCCAGTCTTCCGGCTCTCTCAAAAAAGATCAAAATATCCTAGAACAGCTTGTCTGTGTCTAGTCCTTGTCTCTCATCTTTTGACCTTCCATATCTTTTGACAATCTGCACTGTTTTTCTTTAAAATCAAATGAAACTTTTTTGATTTTAGTTTTATTTTTTCTTGCCAGTTAAATCTCATGCAACACTGGAAGAGATGGGAGTGTGGACTGTGGGGAATAGTGTGATTTTTTTTCAGCTACCTTGATTTCAGTGACTACAGCTGAGGTAGCCTGAGGCACCAGTTCTCTAATTCACTGACTTGTGGAAAGCGAAGGGAAGGGAAATCCGTGCAAGGTATCGTTAATGATCACTCAAGTGCCCTAAGCACATGACCCAAAATAGTACAACTGTCTGTAAGCACTTCTTAGAAACAGCTGCCCCTTTTCTCCCTGTTGGGAACTTATGGAGCCAAAATCATTTGAATTGATTCTCAGGTGAGATATCTTCATCAGTATGATTTGGCTGTAAATGTTAGATCTTAAGACTTCTGGGCACTGGATAGCACAGTTGTTTGAGCAGCTGCACCATGTACCGAAGCTAGCACCCTCGTGCAGGCAACGGAGGTTCGAATCCCAGCCTGTGATTCTTTGCTGCATGTCTTCCCCTCTCTCTACCTCAAGTTTCCTGTCTAGCAACTTTCCAAATAAAGGCCACTAGAGCCACAAAACTAACAAACAAACAAAAAATAAATCTGAAGACTTCTATTGTCACAAGGGCCTGGGGTGTGTGCCAGATATCGTCACAATCAGCGCACTCAGGAGTGTCTAGTACACTGATGCAGTGCCTCTAAAACATAACCAGACTTGACAGTTTACTGGCCTTGGGAAAGGTCAAGCCCCAAGGATATTCAGCATCACCCCAACAAACAGTCAGAAAGCTAATTCAGGGAGTTGAACTGCAGTTCAGCATCCAAAGTGTGAAGCACAGTGAAAGCAGGAGACGGGTAGACATGGCACAGCTCAAAGGACCAAGAAGTACCATACTGCTTCTCTGTTGCAGATGGAAACTGTTCATTCACAGCATACTGTATATAGGTCGAGTGCATATATTCCAGGTCAGTGAACCTTACAGCAGGGTTTAACGGAGTGAAAAACCAAAAGAAAAAAAAAAGAAAAGAAAACAAACAGCAGCCAAAGGCAGTAGATTTACACTATACATGGTACTATAGAAAAGGTAAGAGATGTGATTATGGTGATTTCTGCAGAAAACTTACTATTTTATATGATCTTTGTGTTTTATTGTGATTTATGCACATCTTTTTAATTATATCTTTACATGTTTTTGTGTAAAATACATGAAATTGCTCTTGTGTATGAAATGTGCTTTATAAATAAACATTTATTGCCTTGCCATGTGTGAATGACCACAGATTTCACTTTGAGATTTTAGTTAATTCACTTCACAGTTTACTCATATTCTGTCACTATTTTTATAGTACACATGGTTTTATCTTTGTTTATTTTCATTTATGATTTTCTATTGACAAAAATGAATACAAACTGTCTTTTGTGTGTGTTGCAAAAACGTAAAAGAGATACAATTTCTCTGCATAATGCTCATTTGAAGTGAATTGCAGTTATTGGTATCCACTATACAAAAGTAAAATAATCTGAAGTTTAGCATTTATTTTGCTTCACTGTTTAATAGATTTTAATTAGAGTGATTTCCTGCAGTTATGAATTAATTGTTCACATCCTTGTCCTATGCTGTAGACAGAATTTATTCAAATGGATTACCTATCACATACAAGGTTTAAACAAAAGGACAATCTGTTAGCTTTAAAAAGATGCATAACCTTCTAAGCACACAGTATTTCACAGAGACTTAGCTTTCATTGCCTTGACTATTTCCAGTGAATAGCATTTGGTTAACTCGGAGGAAACTCTCACAACTGCAAGAAGTTACTAAGTAAACATTATAAAATGGTTGTATGTAGCACATTTAAGTTTGTAAGAATATCATTTCACAAAAGTATCAAAATAAGTTGGTGCATTTAATGTTAAATGTGGCTACCATTTGAGGAATTTGGTAATGTGTGTTTTTTGTGTGTGTGTTTATTGCAGCTTTGCTCAGTTCAGAAAATTATCTGCAGCAGTAGGCAGTCATTTCAATTTTTTGTTTTTGTTTTTCTTTTCATGTTTTTGTTAATTTGTATCTAAACTTGTCAGTGGTAAAATTAATGATAGTAATCATAGTTTCCCTGCATCAGTATTGATTACCCACTGCAAAACAGAGCCGTGGAATCAGTTGATGACAACTATATTGGTCGGAGAAGTCTTCCACCACACTTGAAGGCCTTTACACACACACACACACATACACACACACACACGCTTATATTTTTCTCTGCCCAGACAAAATGAAAATACACTACAACACCTCAACATTTTTCACAAAGTCAATAAAGTGGAACATTATCCCAAAAGTCTCACCTTGAAAGTGTTGAATGGGACCTGTGATTTTAACAAACCATTTTTTAATATTTCAAAAGCTCCAGGCATTTCTTTACGTGGAAAGCATATTATGAAAAATAACTATGCCCTTCAACTTTTTTATTTATTTAATATCAAATAATGTAAGGTAAAGATTACAATATTTTCGTCAGCAATATAGGGGAGTGAAATTAAATAGCAAAGTTCAGAGTACCTCAGTTTTGTATTATAGCTCTGTAGTTAAGCAAAGGTAATTAGTTGTACTGTGTCCCTGAAACCTATTCCTTTATTTCCCAAAGGTTAACAATAAATGTCCAGGAGAGAACAAACAAATGAGATACTTTAGCTTTCTTAAGCTCTTTGCTTTCACCTTTGCGGTTTCTTTGTTTGTTCAGTGACTTTACCAGCAAAATGATGCACAAAGTAACGCAGAGTGATAAATTCTTTGTTTTTCAGACATAAACCATTGAATTCTGACAAGTCACTGTAGATGCAAGGTGTGAATTTATAGTCAAATTTACATGAGCTCCGGACTGGTGTTCAAGGCATGAGAAACTGCAGAGCAATCCATATGGATCCAACATTGCATTACTACAGCTTTTCTCTCCAAGGATGACGAATCCTTTAGCTTGAGTAAAAAGCTTAAATGAACTGAGATGTTGTCAAGAAGGAATAATTGCCCTATCCAGTGCATTACCCAGAAGGTATTAAAATGGCAGAGGTGTAATTAAGTGTTGTGCCATGGGGACAGGCACGGGAGGAGGCATGATTTGTACCATCCAAAAATCCCAGTCATCACGACTTCTAACAGAATCTATTAGAAGTAGAGCCCGCAGAATGTGATCTATTTCCAATTTAACATCAACCTTTTCCAAGGTGGTGCCCATGAGGTTCTAATGATAGACTGATATTTCATGTTAAACTGTGGCACTTTCTTTTGATTTATAACTTCACACCATGGCCATAATCTTGGTGGCCCTCCACTCAGATTAAAACCAAGTTCCAATATATCTCAGCCCAGTACATTCATATTTTCATTCCATCTTCCATCTTGTGTTGCACAGACAGGGGATATTCATCATTATTACTGCAGTGACAGGTCTATTACCTCCACAGACTAAGAAAATAAGAGAAGAAACTTTGCAAACAAGTGTGAAAAATTCATTTAAGGGCTGTGTCCAGATTTTTCACTTATTTTGTGTTTGCTGCGGTGTAGTTACAGAAATGTGTTGCTAGACAAAGGGAGCTTTTCGACTATTTTGTTTGTATGCACAGAAATATTGCAGTATTAACCAAACTAAGGCTTTACACTGACATAAAACATTATCTAACTGCACTGAATACTTCATACATGAAGTAAACCATTTGAGTTATGTTGAATATGTCGATCTTTATCACATTAGGTATACATTTATACACCTAAGTTATATTAAGTCCTGGTAGAGTTTTGATTGGATTTCATGATACAGGCTGCTGATTTCCAGTGCATATCCTAAATGCCAGCAACCACTGAAGCAGGATGACTAGGGGGAAAAAAGAACACATACTTTTATGACAAAGAAAGAAACCTGAGTAATGTTCTGTGTTTTCAGGAATATGAGTTTAATTAAAGAAACATTTCACAGTTCAAACAACTCTAGGTCTATTATTAGATAGCAATGAGTGTAACCTTTCATTAGAGACCAAAATGACATGAAATGAAAGAGTTTTGGGTGAAAGTGCAATGACAGTTAATATTAGCCTAGTGGTCAATGGACCTATATCAAAATAAATGGGAATTTTCAGCCTCTGATGAGACTCAGAAATGTGATTCCACTTAAATGATGGTCTGGATAAGGTCGCTACGGATAAGACAAGGTCATTTTAGAAGAAAAAGCTTATAAAATGCATTGCTTGTACAAGTACCTCTGTCCAGACACTTTAAGTCTATTGATAGTTGCAAAAGCAGGACGGTTTAAACCTTCTGCTGTTTTGTCGGTACTTTCACTGGAGGTACTTACTCTTGTACTTGCAGACTAAGAAATATATTTCTTAACAGGTTATTGCTTGACAGGTGAGTTTTTAAAAAAATGGAATCACCAAAAACATTCGCAAATGCAAATTTCTAAGAAATATTCCAATGAACTACCTATAAACCATACAAAGGTGTGGAACTTGAAGTACTTCATTAAATGTACAGATTTCCATCATGTATGTTTGCGTGAAGAGTGCTTTTTATTTGGTAGTCTATATTTTCATATATGTTGTGCATCAAAAGATGATAACAACACAAAGATTAGAAAATTGACGTTTTCAATTCAAAACTACAAAGCCGCTGGGAAAATTGTTTGCTTTCTGCGTACAATGTTTTCTTATCCCCCTGCAATTAAAAAAAATAAATAAATAAATCAAAGTGCCCTCGAGGAAGCCATTTTTACCCCTCAAATGCTCCAGGGGAAATGTTCTTTTCTTTTTTTTTTTCTCACAACATCGGAGGTTAGTGTTTCTGTCTTTATTACAGGAAAATACACAGAGAGAAAGGAAAGTAAGGTACTCTTGTAAAAGGGGAAATATAAAAAAGATAAACTAAACCAAAACAAAATGCTTTTTAAATCAGATGTCACTTGATTTCCAGCTCACCTACTGCATTCCATGAAAACCCACAGAGCAATATCTCAAGGAAGACCATCCAACATATTTTGATATACAGGGTGCTCCCCCTCCCTTTTCCAATTTCCTTTTCTCTATCCTTTGTCGCCCAGTGAGTGTCATCACTTCCTTATCTCTCTAAATGGGTGTGGGGTGGCAAGTATTTGCAGCTTGTACCACCCTGATATATCCTTGCAAGGACACCATCAGATAAAGCCAAAATACTACTGCAGAAAACTTACCCTCTATAGTCAGATTTAATTATGCTCTTTTAATATTATTTGCATTTTGGTTTATCTCTTCTACTTGTACTGAATTTTTTTTTTTTTTTTTTTTTTTTGGAGTGCAACTGAGTGTTTCTTGATCAACTGGCACCATCATTATAAGAGAGCGTTGCACAGATGAGATAATTTTGCTACCGTGGTGGATAAAATTAACTGTTGTTGTTTTCTTCATTCTTAAATAGCATCAAATGAAGCAAAACTGGGGCAAAATACTCCAAAGAAAATGAAAGCAAGCTTCCATTTGAGAGGTTTTCAATACAGTTAAAGGAAGATTGATGCCCACATCTATGGTATCTCATTTAACAGAAACGAACACATGAAATACTGATATTTTCCCTGCAACAGTGGCTCTGCTTGGAATGAAACAAAGACTTTGTTTGGTCTGTTATTTCTAATACAGTAAGTTTCAGCACATAGGTGAAAGGTGGCACACAAGTGGGCAAACCCATGCAGGGATAAGATCAAATGGCTTGTCCAGGATGGGGAACACACACTTTAACACTAAGATGGCCACCCTTGCAAACCATCTTGATGTAAAATCCTGAACAACCGGGACAACTTCACAGTGTAATGTCCTATCTTCATAGAAGTTGTAGATGCATGACGAATGCAAAAACTGGCATTGGAGATCACTGCTCAAGATGGAGGAGAGGTGTAACTGTAGATAAGGCCAGACAGCTGCAAAGAGGAAAGAAAAGGGGTGAGGGGGGAAGTGATATACTGGACTTTACCAGATACGAGAATAAGTGAAATTTCGCTGCATAGTCACCCATCGGCTGATTTAGCTTTGCAAGTTTCTTCCGAGTTAAGAAATTGAATTTGTTATCTCCTTTTGATGGTAATTTATCTTCCAAACTCTGGATTGCTTCTGTTGGAGCTCTATGTGGCTTTACTTCTGTTTCTTGTATCAGACTTCAGAGCCTTTCTACACATGTTCTCTGGAAAAAAAAAATCTTCTGGGACATTAAACCTATCAACTGACAATTAAGTGTGGGATCGTTCCTCAGCTGAAGCATAACAAATAGATTAAGCAAAACTCATGCAGCGTTGTAATGCAGCTACAGTAAGAAGTCAGTCCCCTCACTGAAGACTTAATCAGTTTCACCCAGACTTAAAAAGACTGCCATCCTTGGATCCAGAACTGTAGCACCTAAAGGCCCTGCTCTGAGAGCAATCAGTACTTATTTGAATCATGAAGCAGATCTGTATTTGTAAGCATTCCAAGATATTCTAGCTTTATCTGCATTTCCCAGTGCATGTGAAGAGCTCTGATGAACATAGCTTATTGTCAATCAATTAATCAAACTATATTTGTAAAGTGCTTTAAAACCCATTAGAATGACCAAAATGCTGTACAGGTAGATTTAAAGATAAAATAAACAACCAAAATAAAATCATAGCACAATAACATAGAACAATAACAGTAAAAACAACAGTAAAAAGTAAAAGAGTATAAAAAGAGGGGGCTGGGCTAACGATTCTGCTTTCTGGTATTAAAAGCCAATGTAAAAAGATCCGTTTTCAGAAGAGATTTAAAATTATCTAGAGTCCTGGCAGACCTCACAGGAAGAGGGAGATGATTCCAAAGTTTAGGAGCTGTCACTGAAAAAGCTCTGTCTCCCCGAGTTACCAGTTGAGACCTGGGAACCACCAAGAGCATCTGATCTTCAGATCTTAGAGCTCTACGAGGATGGTGACTATGCAGGAGCTCAGAAAAATAAGAAGGTGCCAGACAATGTAAACATTTAAAAACCAAGAGTAAAATTTTAAAAACAACTCTAAAAGGAACAGACAATATAGGGGTGATATGTTCATGGTGTCTTGTCCCTGTTAATAGATGGGCAGCTGAATTCTGGAACAGCTGGAAATGGCAGAGAAGAGACTAGTCCAACCCAGAATAAAGGGAGTTGTAGTTCATCTAGTTTTACTTTGCTTTACAGCACAGAAAAAGCAGAAAAGTGGTAAAAAGAATTACAAGGAAAACTTTTCGTGGATCATTTAAGTCTCTTGCGATGAGTTTCATATGAGGAATCTTGATGGGGTTTAAGGCCTAATAAGAATATCTACTATTAATATCTTCAGTCCAGTTGATGAAATATAGATTAAGGCAGTCATTTTCCAAATGAATGCCTGCCATCTGATATGAGCAAATTTACAGTAGCTATTACACTAGGATAGGGTGGCTGATAAGTGTGCACCAGAGAATTCTCTCTGACAAATAGAATTTGACATGTAGTGGTTTGATGAATTTACTCTTTGCAGTTCTTATCAAATCCTTGTTAACTTTACTGTCAAAATGGCAAGGCAATGGTTTCTAGTTGGTACCACCAGTGGCTGGTTACAACGGTGCTTGTACTTATACTTTCTTTTGCATCAAGCACTTGTTAATTTATTCTTTTATTTAAGGAAAAGAGGAGTGTTCTGGTCCCCTTCTGTAGCAGAAGTACAATTTCAAGCATCATAAGAAAATCTGTAGATAAAATCTGTAAAGGTAGAGCTACTATGTCACTATGTGTCATGTCAACAGTCAGGGTTAAGAGTCTAATTTTATCTCCTCATCCCTTTCCCACATGTTTGGGGTGGCAGCTATCATGGTGACCTGTCATAGGCTTTCACCTATAACTAGTTTTAATCAATGCTGAATGCAGCTCCTAATCGTGACAAGGAAAGGAAACGCCTGAGGGATACCTCTGACCAACATCGCGACTGGAGCTAATGTGCTGAACAGAACACATCCTTCTTTGTATATACAATCAAAGATTAGATCACAGACATAAAAATGATCTGAGTAGATTATAATCAAAGCAAACATGAAAGATCTGTTTGATAAACTAAGAAAAAGCATTTATTGGATAACTTTGAACTACATATGGCTATCAGTGACAATGGTAAACTATGAGAAACTATTTTATTTCTGAATGCTGTGTTGTTTAATAAATGTTTACATGAGTCAGTATGATCTTATCAAACTCAGCAAAGAGAGGAATGATGTAACCATAACAGATGGCTTGATGAAAAGTGAATATATTCGCTGCAATAAGAGAAATTCTATTTTCCAAAAATAACAGATTGTTTAAAAATTGATGGAGAAAGTTCTATAAATATTGTTTTGTTTTCAAACCCCAAATTTTAGCCTTTTCTTGCATTTTTAGAATACAAACAAGGGTATGACGCAAGTAAAGAAAACTGGAGGGAACTGAAGTAATAAATGAAGGTATCTAAGAGTACAGGTTATCCAATTTCCCAACAACTGCCGCCAATGAAGGAGTGATCATTTTTTAATACTTTTACTAATTACTTCCAGCATAAAATTAGTTGCAGGTCATAACCTGGTACTACATCCATGCCTGTTAGTTGTTGTATTGTTTGTTGTTGTTTAAATCAATTTCTCTGTCACCTATTGAAACCAGTTATTGATACTAGCTTTGTCAGTATCCTTGCCACATCCTTAGAAAATTGTTACAGATCTACAAGAAGAAAAGTATCTCATTAATACAAACTGCACCCTAGAAAAAAGGTATAAACTTCAATGAATTTCAGCTGCGCTCTAAAGAACAGCTTCTTTTCTCCTGACGCAGACTGCAAATAATCAACATTAAATCTCCCATTTATCTTGTATAATATAATTGCTGTACCCTAAATGGTTCCACTTGTTTTTAACAAATAATCTGCTCAAAAAAGTATCAAGATTAGTGGAAACCAAATTAGCCATGCAGTAATCATAATCAGATTAATATCCCTGACGTCTAACTGACTATGAAGATCAAACGTCTCCTTATTTTTGAGCAAGTACATGCAACTGTGATGGACTAGTGACCTTTCCCAGGTGTACCCCTGCCACTCACTTTAAGAGAGCTGAAATAGACCCCAGCAGACCACCATTATCCTGAACTGAAAACAAGAATAGATAATGGACAGATAGATGGATGGATTCATCCATCTGTCTGTCCATCCATCCATCCACTGGGCTGTGGAAGCAACAACCTGTCAAAGATGTCAAACAGGCTGTCCCAAACCCGCCTCTTCTAGTTCGACTCAGATACACTGAGGCCTTCCAAAATCATAATCTGAGTCCACCCCAAAGCCTCCTTCTAATATGATGTCTTACACACCTGGCCTTAAAGTGCCTGGAAAGCATCCTAACCAAATGTTAAAACCACCTCTGCTGGCTCCTCTCAAAGGGAGGGAGCAGTGATCCTGCTCTGAGTCTCTCTTAGAAATGTAAGAACTAAAATGATCTCTTGAAATGTTGTGTTTTAATATGTGGTTTTTAAAAAAAAAAAAAAAAAGAAAAAATCTGCTTGTTGCCAATAGGAGTGGTGCCTATTAATGAGGTATTAAAACTGGCCATTAACAAGTATCCAGAAATTTAACTAATCAGAAAACACTAAAGCCATATCTTCTCATTTTTCAGGAAAAGCCCCTGTAGGTGATCATCTGTTTTATTGGATCATAAATAATTAAAAGCTTTTGCTGTTTTGACGTGTGCAAAGCTGCTCTGGAGGAAACCAAGATTAAAATGAGGTGAACATGAACAACTTGAAAAAAAAAAAAGAAAGAAAAAATTTCCATCGAAGACATGCAGATGGGTAAACATTTTTTTTCTGGGCAACTGTGGTCTTCATGATCACTTGTTATCTGATCTCCAGAACCCCCACAGCCCGCACCGCCCCTCACCCCTCACCCTGCTCTATATGCAAATAAATACATACACTCTGCACCTCAGGTAGCTGTGGGCAACCAAAAGCTGAAGCTCATCAGTCAGCTGTCTAATGTTTCTGTAGAATTCTGAATTTCAGTCAGTAACATCTAAACAATATGCTTATATATTCCCACATTAATTTAACGGGTTTCAGAACTGCCAGTCAGAGCTATATTTGACACTTCAATATGGTATGCATTAGATACAATAAGTAAAAGAAGCAAAATAATATACATGGAATGATTGATTTGTGATGGTAGGGAGATCAACCTCTTTGGATGCATATGAAATATGCAAAATAAGTGGGACTCAACTCTAAACTCTCAAGGAAAGGAGTAAAATTTATTTATGTAAACCAGAAGCACACAGCTGTTGCCTCCACTGTCACTGTAGAATTAAATCAAAGGAGGTGCAGGAGCATACAAATAAAATCTATGTCATATTTTTATGCTTTTTATGGTGACTCGACTAAATTTTGAACATGTTTGGCTCACTCAAAAGGCACATTAATGCCAGAAAAGATATGTTTGAATAAAACCAAGAAGATTATCAGTCAAAAGCACGGGAGAGAATGGAATTAAAACCCAAGAAAATATAGAAACGGGAACGACAAGAGATCAGATCTAACCGCTAAAAAACAACATCAGTGAAGAATGAAGAAACAAATTGGAATAGAAAGAGGAAAAATGAAAAACATCCAGGGTCACAGTGAGGTGCTGGTGGGAAAGATAGAAAACAGAAGATAGAAATTGCAAACAGAAATGGAGAGTGGAAAGCAGCAAAGCAATGAAGGCAAAAACACATCGAATAGATAGAAAGAGCAGGACAAAACGACAGAGGTAAGATGGAACATGGTAAGCTGATGTGAAAGTAAAAAAGAAAGTCATAAACTGAGCCAGAACAAAGGAATGGGAAATTAATGCAAAAAAAGGTGAAGGTACTATGTGTGTGTCAGGTGGTAAAGACTGAGGCAAAGAGCAAGATAAAGAGATGAAAGAGAATAGACAAGACAGAGAAGCTGATTAAATGCAGCAAAATAAAAGAGCAATGGAAGTGCTGAACATGGGATGAGTAGCAAAGGAGGAAAATAAGAGAAGATAAGAAGGTACAAGACAGAGACTGAAAGACGTAGAAAGATGGAGGTGGAATGTTCTGTTTGTCCTGACTCTTTGCCGCCTGCTAAGCAGATGATGATAAATGAGGCAGCAGGGAGTCTAGCTCCCCGCTCTGCACACCGGATGGAAAGCTGCATACCAGTCTTTTCTCCCTAATTACCTCTCACTTACCATTAGTGCTGCCACAGCCACTCAGTTCCACCATCATTTCCTAGCTCTACCCGGTTCATCCTCTCCCATTGGTACCAAATAACCAGGCCTCTTCAAACAACATGATTGACAGGTTGTCTCTCATGGGTTAAAGCACACAAACCCTCAGGCATGATGGGCAGGTCAACTCGCTTACACATATGCACATTCTGCACTTCAACTTTCATGGGAATTACAAATACAATAAATGATGCATCATTCTGAACTGCCTTGAACCACCTCTGCTTCTGTCGTCTTTCAGTTTCTTGTCATATTAGACTGTCTTGCTTGATGGGTAAATATTTTTGTGAATTAAATAAATCCATATAACTGCTTAAAGCATGATTGATGAATACAGTGTCAAATGTCAGTTATCTACTCTGTTCACAGCTGAGATCAATTAGAGAAGAAATGGCTTTACAAACTTGCAAAACAGAGATCTATTCAGATGTTTTACTCATGACAGGATATCTGCAAACTGGCTGCTCGAAGGTTTTTTTTTTTTTCAAAAACTTAATTGAATAAATTCAGAGTAGCTGTCAGCTCTGCTGTCAGTGCAAATTCTGTGAACATAAATTCTGAAACTGTGAAAACAAAACAAGAAACTAAGTCCTATTATCATACAATTACTGAAAAATGTTAAATAAAAGGTGACAATATTAGCTGACAGCACAAAATTTCTATGAGATGTTTTAGACCGCAGAAATGCCAGGTCAACTCTCCCCTGCAGCATCATGGTATGAGACCCTGATGTATGTGGACCATTTGCAGTCTTGAGTATATCTGTGATGCTTCTACAGACATACTTCTTAATGAGCTCTTTCTGACTGCCAGATAATACAAATCCAATGAAGCTGTAATTGCTGCACAACCTAATGTCTCTGCAATGAGCGATTCGCCTATTGGTCCAGGGCAATTCTAAAAGATAATGACCAAAGCTGAATAACGTCAATCTGTGATGTACACCTCATTATGGAGATTCATATGAACATAAATACTCCACTTTGATTTAGCAAAATAAGTCTTTTTTATTTATGTATTTATTTTACTTTGACTTACTGAAAGCAAATCAAATCAAGTTAAATCAAACTTTATTTATATAGCACTTTTCATACAATAAAATGTAGCACAGAGCACTTTAAAAGTAAAAAAAAAAAAAAAAAAAAATCAGTCCCACTCCCCCCTCCCCACTGACCCTGATCACTACCAATGATATAATATAATCAAAGGTTAAAATAATAATAACATAGAAAACATTACTGGGCACAGAAGAACCAGTGAGGGCACATTATCATGCTATCACAAATACTTTGGTCTCAACAACTTAAAAATGTTCCTCTGAATGAAGAGTAAAAAGCCTGTATGGTTAGTTTCTCTCCAAAAAAAAAAAAAATGTTCTTTGTAAAATAAAGTTCCATAAAAATGACATAAAAAGCAAGTCTGTCACCACAACCAGAAATCAGAAGAAGTTAGGAAGAGACGGAAAATGCAAATAATAAAAAAAGTAGTTATGGACACATTTACTTTGGCCTTCATTCTTTAACTGGCAGTCTAAATCATTATTTATTTATTTCAGTTGTTCTTTTGAGAATGTCTGAAGTCGTTGATGCAGTATGCCAAAGACATCGCACAAATTATCCCTAATGACCAATTACCTACCTGCTTTTTGCTTCAGTGCAATGAAATGAAAAATCTTCTTTCGTATTCTAAATCAAGTGCCTCATGGACATTTTTCCCAAAGCTTCCACCCATCTTGGTATGGTTGTTATTGATTGAGCTAGAGGAGTCTGGACAGTCAGTAATTAAATGGAACGACTGGTGGGTGTAAAATTAGCCTTTGTGTCATTAGACTGGAACGACAGAGTGGGTAAAAGAACAAGTGCAGCCAAGATGACTAATGACTGAAGGCCAATTAAAAGGCTGAGCAAAGAGATGAGAACGGCTGAAGACGTGGCACAGACGTTTATAGATTTGCCTTGGATAATGAACTCTTCAACTACAATCGATCTGCTATGAAAGAGGCGGTGGATCAAAGATCCACTTTCAAGGAGCTCAGGGGAATCTAGGGATGGTTTGCTTTAGATATCCCAAGATAAATTTGTAAACACTGGTTTTCTTTTAACATGGGAAATTGTTCTTTTCAAGAGAATCCAAATAACTATTAATCGCCAATGGATCTTGCTTGATGTCTTAAACACTTAAATGACCTGTGTCTGGAGTCAGCACTTTTAAGGATCTTCATCAGTCTGTGGTGAACAGTGACACTTTCTAATATTTGAAACAATGCAGTCTTATTTACCATTCCAATTACCAATGGGTTGGATCTAAAAGGAAAACAGAGCATATATAAATTTATATAT
>JAOWBL010000019.1:6909270-6927862 GCA_028564865.1 Zenarchopterus dispar | reverse complement strand
AAATTCTGTCCATAAAAGTAATGAACAGAATCGGTGACAAAGGGCAGCCCTGGCAGAGTCCAACCCTCACGGGAAACGAATTCGACTTACAACCGACAATGCGGACCAAACTCTGGCACCGGGCGTACAAGGACCGGATAGCCCTTATTAGGGGCTATTATTGGCCACACTTAATTTGATTAATTTCCCTCCAGGGATTTTTTTTTCTATTTTAAATTGAATGTATGTTTTGGTGACCTTACATGCTGACGCTTTGGACACAGCTTAGGGGGTTAATATGTGAGATAACCACGAATACATTTTCTTATAATAAAAAGATATATCTATTTCATATGTTTCTAATTAAATACCAAAATAGGAGACAGTCATTTTAACTGTAATTGCTCTGCTTGCACACTTAACACTTAAAATAACTGATGCTTTCATTTTTTGGGGTACTATATACAATCTGTGATCAAAAAGGCAATAACTTATCTGTTCCATAGATTCTGGTGTTTATATATTAGCTGCAGGTATACTGTTCTGTTATGAGACTGTTGGTTAACTAAATGTAATTTCCTTTTATCCCAGATGTCATTTCTCTGCCAAGCAAACTAAATAGCAAAGACCAACTTTCTTCATTTCATAGGACAAAAACAATGTGAAGACAAATTATATGCTGTCAAAATATGCACAGGAATTCAAAGGCTTTTCATCATTAAGATACGATTCATCAAATAATATAAGATCACTATCATAGCAAAAAGGTGTGCTAATTCACTCAGTTTAAAGGCTTTAACCTTAAGTTAAGTTCAGTTTCGTCTTCAGGAACATGTCTCAAATTTGATACTTGTAGCATCTTCCCTGTTTTAATAATCCATATTTTTAAAATCAACACATGCAGCCAAAAGAAAAGTAAAGCATCAGTACTACATGTATTTTTCACTCACACTTGTGGAGGGTCATGTGAGCTGATGAAAGCAGCAGTTAAGAAAACAGGATAGAAGCATCAGGATAAAAGTGAGTTAGATGCGCTAGACAACAGTTGTAAGAAGGAAGATACATTTAAATTGACTTTGATTCAGGGTTGCCCTTCAGTCAGAGTAGAAAAAAGTACGCAAACCATTTTCTTGTCGAAATATCTTCAGAGTGTTAAAACATGAGTGGATTCTGGTGCTGACCACCCACTTGAAGGCCTCGTGAAAATATGGGAACAGAGTCACAGAGTAAAGGTATGTGAAAGTCTTAAATCAGCATTGATGCACGTTCACAGCCTGCAGAGGCAGCCAAAATCTCAACAAAACAGTGTTGTGCAGCACATACACGTGTCCAGAAACATTAAAAGTGATGTATTTTATAGTCTTTCATATCTAATCTGGGGAATATTCTGCAGAGACAGGCTATCACTTAAACTTTCCTGGCAGCGTTTGGCTGAAAGTTGACGAGAGCAGGTCTGCTTAGTGTTCCAACTACTGCCTCCTGAGACTCATCTGTAAACATGCACGCTCTGGCAATTGCACCACATAAGCCCACTCATACTTAAAGAACCCTCCCGTACATGTGCACACTTGAGCAACAAAAACTATGCCTCGAAACACATTTGAAGCCACGCACACTTCACTCTCCTTCTGCCTGTCTGTCCGTAATCTCTTCTCTTTCTGTCTCCCTGTCTCACTCTCTTTCTCATGCTTCACCCAGGACGTCCGGACGAGCCTCTCCAACTCCTCAATGCAGAAATGTCTTCTTTTTCCCCCCTTCTTTTCATCTTTCTGTTTGCCTGCTGCAGTGGGGTGGGAGCTGACAGCCAATAAAAGGCTAGCTTGGTTCTGGTTGCCCAAAAACATAAAAAGGGTACTGATCCATTCTGTGTTGAGTGGTTTGTTTTTCCTCCTCTCAGTGTACTTTGCACCAGATTTTGGCCTCTTTTAATGTGTTCTTAATAAGAGAGAGGGAATGATTTAATAGAATTCATTACCCCGAGCTGCCCGGTCACGGCTTGGCCGTTCATCCAAAAGGTTTTCTGCGCACACAGCAGCAGGATGCTGGAGTCTATAAAAGTCTATAAAAACCAAAACAAAGATATAGTGTTTGGGCATTTTTAATGACTACAGTCAACATGTTTATTCAATTAGAAATATTAATTTTCTCCAGCATGCAGCTGGCAGCCATGATTTTTGGTATTGATTTAAACACAAATTGGAGATTGAAACGATTAAGAGATGGGAGAGAGCAAATCAAACTGATGAAAACTGCATATGCATCTTGAAAGTGTTCATTGTGAAACACATCTCAATATTTTCTTCATTTTCGAGAGTTAATTGAGGAAGAAACAGAGTAAAATAATGTGCAAGGTCAAAAATACATACTAAAGGATTTAAACTGAGACATGGGAAACAGTCCATGAATTAATCTGTTAACGCACTTAAGGTGGCAAAGGTGGTGTACATTTATATGAGTGTGGTCCCGCTTGTCTGCTTTCATTGGGCCCTAAAGGAACACTTCAGGTCCTTTTGGTCTGAAACAAGATACTTAAATGAGGCTGCAGACAAATATGTCAGTCATTTAAAAGTCTCCTTATTACATTTGATTATTTAGCAGATTGAATAGATGAGAATATGTCATATTTCTGGTAAATATCAATGTACAAACCAGACTAGAAGAGAGGCAACAAACCTAATGACTAAAACAACTGATTATCAGGGCCATTCAACTAAAACAATAACATCTAAACAGTTTGTAGAGAGAGGCACTGAATGGAGTTTAGTGCCTCATCGAAAGTGTATACAAAATAAACTTTCTGCCATTGTAATATGATCTTTTTTTTTTTCAAATTATTTACTGCCAGCTGTTTTCTTCCATCCTTTGGCATTGCGCCCGTTCACATCTTTTCAACTTGCCTGACCCCCTCCATCTTGAATGTTCTTAGAAATATTAGACAACTTTAGACTGTCAAATAAAAATATATGCAGCTCAAGGTAGAATAAGCATCATGAAGAGCTATTAAAGCCTGTGCGGAGAGGTAGGAGGGGTTGTGTTACAGAGGGAGAAATGTTTTCTTTAATTAATTTATTTATTTATTTATTTTCAACAACAACAGATGTATTTATTTTGAGACCCTTTTTTCTTAATTTAGTTACAGTTTGGTCCATCTTAATTTCACTTGCTTAACTTTTCTCAATATTACACATTAAAAATTGTTCCAAGGGTACAAAACTGATGTGTGGACTATGATCCACTGTGGCAACCCCTCCAAGAGGGATTAAGCTGAAATAGTTGATGATGTACAGGTAAAAGCAACGCATGATCCCATGCTGTGCAGTGGAACACCAAAAAGTACAAAATATGTAGTATTAAGATGCAAAATGAAATAACACAAGAAAATTTTAAGCTAGATAGAAATTACATATGTTGTGTGCTTTTTATTTTATAACCAATGACATGTTACATCAACAAAGCAGCAGAGCACTGGTTCTCTCGCTTTGTTCAAAAGCTGTCCAACTTCAACTGTTTCTTTGATATGCCCAGTCCTGATCCTGTTCATATCTGCATTTCCTAACACGACATCATCTTAAACCCAGCACGGTTCCAGATTCCCCTCCTGCCTTTTAAGCGGCACCACCTTCAACTCACTTGACAAGGAGGGTCTCGCTGCCATCTTGTAAGCCCTCCCTTTCGCCCTACCCACGTAACATCATGAAGAGCCCATTTATTTTAAGAGAAAACACTCCAAATACGCTTTTATAAAGTCATCCCACTTTTATTTATGTTGTTATTTGCAGTTCAGACAGAGTTTATGAGTTTGACCTGCTACTCTTCCATCAAGGGCTCAAGCAACTGCCAACATAAGTAATACAACAGATAGGCAATAGCAGTTAAAAAAAAAAGCATGAGAGGATGAAACCTTCATCAAATTGAGGTTATCACGTCAGAGTTTCTCCTTCCTCCAGTCTTTTAGTTGAAATGCAGGTTTTGGGGAGAGAACTGTTCCTGGGTCAGTTGTCATCACTCAGAGTAAAACAAAGACAGGAGGAGGAAGAGGAAGAGAAGTGAAGTAAGAGATGATACATTTTGAGAAATCAAGAGTAGTATGAAAGAATATGAGGGCTTGGGGGCATGTGAGGAGAAATACTGATTTCAGTGTGACAGGAAGGAGAAGGCGAGGGGTATCAGCAGGAGTGAGAATTAGTGAAGTGAATAATGAGTCAGTGTTTGTTTATTGGAGTTTGAGAGCTTTTGAGAATACAGAAGTGTGATTATTAAACTGTGTGTCAGGGGATTTGTGTCAGGGTTAATTTGTATGCAGAGTGAATTTAAGAAAAGGTGAAACAGGAAGGAGAGAGGCATGCAGAGGTGTAAGTCTGGGATAGGGAAATAGGTTTGACTCTTAATAAGCGAGTAATGCAACACTCCTGGGAAATCAGCATGCATATGTGACACATTGAAAAAAAAACTCCTGAAAGGTTTGTTTATTGTTGGGGGCTCAGACAATGTTATAATTTTGAACCCATAAATTGAATACATTTATAGATGAGATCCAGAAAAGCCTCTGACACTATTGGAAGAGGAAATCATGTGTGAGAGAGACTGAGGCTAGCTCTGCAGCTACAATTGAGTTAAATTGATCTTTCCTCAGACTTAAGCTTGGAAACTAAAATACATGTACTCAGGACAAAGTGGGGAATCCTAAAATCAAAACCCTGTCATCATGTGGGGTATATATGTATATATACATAAACACAAATACCTATGAATTTCTTAAACTATATTTTGGCAAGACAGTGTTTCCAAAATCTATTTCAATTACACAGCTTTGTCGGACAATTAAAAACTAATCTATGTTTAATGAATCAATTTGTATTGGCTTCCTGGTTACCAGAAGTTATTCAAAACAGAGAAACACATTCTGAAGGTCCCCACACTGTTGATCATAGTTGTGCTGTCATGAGACTGGTCTCTCTCTCCATTACATTTTTTTGCTTTTACAAATTACATTGATTTTATGAATGAGTTCAAAATATATTTGCATGCCACTGAGATCCAGCAAGTAAAAATGAGGTGTAAACCCCCCCCCCCCCGACTTTCGATTACCCTTCTGACACTTTGGCTGGTTATGTAGGCCAGACGGATACAAGCCAACTCTGGAAATGTCCAGTGGCATAAATGTTCGAGCCATCATGAGCTGCAGGCACAGCGTCAGCAATGCAGTTCGAATTCTGCCACTTCTGACAGTAGTTTAACCTTCCTCATTCTCCATAACAGTTTCCTTGCTGAAAAGGTATTGTCTGATAAATTGAGCAGCATAATAAAATTCTGTTGGAATGAGCATTTGAGGATATTTCTTGCTCAGTTCACATTTACTTGAACAGCAGATTAGACATTAAGATGCTTTAAAATTTAAAAAGAAATATTGATGCAATATGATTTTGTCCAGAAGAGAAAAAAGAAGAGGAAGTCTCAGGGTTACAGTTTGGTTCAGTCTATTGAAATCTTACTATAAAAATAGGTAATAGGAAAAAAAGAACAATATCCTGTTATCACATAACATTGCAGAGGTTAATACTTTAATTTAGCTAGTGAGATCACAGGCAATTGCAGGTTAAGAAGGAGCCTGTAGCTGTTCTCTCCCTCTAAACCCTTGGCTCCAATAGTAAATATGGCATTACTAACCACATATTAAACGCCCCACCTGGTGGCTGTAAAACATCCGCCTGTTTCCATTAGCCTGCCCTCTGTTGGCCCCCGTATTGTATCATAAAGATGATCCTGCAAGGGTGTGGTGATCGCATGTCGGCACACATCAAAAATACAGAGGCTTGTGTTTTAGTTTCCCAGAGGCACCGAGAGTGGCAAACATATTCTCTGAGTTACTGCACAAATGTGAGAGCTGTCTCACTGAAAACAACTTAGTTTTACCTTGAAAAACTGATACACTTTTAAAATCATGCATTGATGTGATATGCATGGCCAATTAAATTACTGGCAGGACAGTAACATTGTTCATTACCTTAAATATTCTTGACTGTTGATATTTTATCACATATCTGGAAGAAAAACCATTGCAGACCCAATATCAATTAATTTAGTGCTATGGTCCACACTAGTGTGGATTAATCAATATTTAGGCTCCAAATCAAAGTAAAGTTGTGATGATATGGAAATTGAAAAGGTCTCATCTTGAAGGCAACGTATTGCTCTAAAAAGCCGATGCACTTGGTTTTTAGTATTTATGCTGTATTCCCAGGAATGTAAATGGACTTCTATCAGTTGAGTCTAAATCGCTTTATTTCCCCTTTTGCACAGGATTAGTGATCCTTTTCAACTATGGCACACCCCATCCATTTGGAAAAAAGAAAGAAAACACCTGTAAACACATGCTATGATTTTTCTGACCATGGTGCATGGTTTTATGGTGTGATGGTCCATCCCAGAAGACTCTGATTTCAGCCCAACCTTTGGATATTTGTGACATCTACTCATTTTTTAAGAACTATAGTCATGATTGTTGTTCTATAGTCATGATTGTTGCAGAGTTGACAATAGTTTCCCAGAAATCCATTGTTTGTGTAGTTATGAGCTATTTATGAATGATGGTTCTTGATGCAGTGCTTAAACTTGTTTTTCCTGTATTAATATCGGTGCCAGATTGTCTGAGAAATCAGACAAAATGTTGTTAAAAGCATTGCTTATTAAGTAGTTCTTGTCACATTCAAACTTCAAGTTGAACTTCTTCACAGAATAAAACACAAAAATATCAGTTTTTCAGGTATTTTTATTTTGCTCTCACTACTTAATGTAGAATTTCCACATTAACTGTCTGTCTGAAAAGAAATAAAGGTCAACCTGGCTGTAGGACTCATTGAACTTTTTTTATTTGCATTTTCTATGTTGTTCCAGATGTTTATGATTTGGGCTGTAACTCCTGTTTTTTAGTAGGTTTTTTTTTTTTTTCATCTCAAAGGAAGAAGGACCAGTGTTCATTTGGGAGGTCTATGATGGACGCCAGACTGCCACAAAGCACTCAGACAACTTTAATCTTTTACTACCACCAACACATAAAGATAAAATCTATGTCCACAGCCTAAAATGGATCGTTCAGAATGGAAGATTTAAGGTGTTTTTCACTCCCCGCTGAGGTTCAGATTCTAGCATGTGTGTCCTTGAGCCCTCTAAACTCCTTTATGGCCCATTTTCATTTACTTCTGTAAATTTTTACCAAATCAGGTCAAAGATGTTCCTGTATTAAAACTGTCAAACACTTTGTCTTTATTAAATGGCTTCCTCCCTTTCAAACATAGTAACTACCCTTTGAAAGAAGTAATATTTGCTAGAGGAAACCAGAAAAACAATAAACAAATGGGGGGGGGTGCTTTATACCAGCCATTGACACCCATGCATATGTGCATTCACTTACACCATGTCAGTACAGCCTCTGCATATCTACATCTTGAATTCTTTCCAGCATTAGATGTCATCACCCAATCAACAGGTCATGCAGCGGACTAAGCTGAAGGTGACAGGCCGACCCGATTCCAAGCTGGCCTTTAAAAACTGAGAATTTATTTGTTTATTTATTTTCTTGTGTGTTGTGTGTTTTGCTTTTATTTAAATGCCAGCGCGCGCACGAACACGCGCCACACAGATCCCATAGATCTCATTTAGCTGTCAAACTGCTGTCTCCCGGCCGTATTTACGCTTGTGTAATTACTAAAGCCAGATGACAAGTTGCTGACAGATGGCAGATAGATGGACTGTGCCCTTGAGTTTAGACTGCACCCGCATGGCCAGTTCATCAAAACCACAATCATGCTGTAGGTGGATCTCACGTGCAGTGTGAGCTCCGAAACCCAAGGACACAGTGGCATCTGGAGATCCCTTCAGAAACCGGATGGCAATGACGCAGCCTGCGAAGATGAAGATGCAAGTTTAAATGTTCAAACTATTTTCCTCCCCTGGAGAAATATATACAGCTATAAGTGCCATAAACATAATGGCACTTAAGTATTTTTGACAGCTTGCTCCCCCTTCTGGGAGCAGTTCTGTTAATGCTTGTTGGGCGAGAAAGCGGAGGACGTTTCAGATGTTGCTGCCATCAATCAGCAGCATAGTTTTCATCTGAAAGAAGAGATGAGGGCAGCCATAACATTATGTCATCTGTCAATAAAATACTTTCTTGCTCCCACAGCAACTGTTTAGCACCATCCGGTTTTTGCGGTGGATTTAAACAACTATCATCTTCCCATAATGCAGAGCGTATGCGGTGGTGAATGTGCCCGTTCAGCTCAAGGTCAGACAAAGGGTAGGAACCAATGTTACACACAAAGCAATTTCTACCACAACATGTAAAAAGTCAAATTGTAGATTTACTAGTGTTTGAGAGGCAGAGCCTACGTAATCACCCCCATTTCACAGTAGAAACAGGGTTGCAAACCTTTCATATTAATTTCCCCGCTGTATTATTTCAGCTGCTACAGCCACTCGCAGCAGAGCCAAGAAGACAGTCGATGCCATTGTTCAAAAACAACAAGAGAGCGCATCAAGACTTGCAAGCACTGCATAGCCAGGAATCCCCACCATCTCATCCCCATCTGTTTTCCTTCTGCATAGCTTTCATTCTCAAGCCAAAGGAGGCTAAGGTCTATATTCTTGGTTGCCTAGCTGCTGCCATTTTGTGAGGTGACAAGAAAAAAAAAACAGTGAAAAAAACAAAACAAAAACAAGATCCTCTATCTCATCTCTAGCTGCCAACGCTGTGTAAGCAGCCAACAGAGAAACACTGCATGAATCACAACAAAGCAACAGGGCAATTTCAAGTATTCAGTCATTCAAATCAACTGATAATACTCCTGCCATGATGCCTCATAGCTTTTAAAGTGTTTTCACCGCATTTAATTTGAGAGGCTGGAAAAATGCACATGAATTGCTACGGCTATTATCAGTGTATCATTAACTGGGGAATTGAAAGGACCCTTGAAGCATGGCAACATTAAGTCTTTAATCTATTACATTGTACAGATAAAGACCAAATCAGCCGTTTGGTTATATTACCCCCAGAAGCCGAGGCAATGAAATGTTTATGAGCACACATTATATTGTCTCTTATTGTTTGCTGGAAATCACAACAAAATATTTACTGATGGGTTCTTCATTTCCTGCCTGGTTTGACTCAAGCCTGATTAAAAGTTTAACCATCCCACTTTGTTTTCAGGTTCAGTGAATTAGAATTGAAGTGACTTTTGAGTTGACACGGTGTTCTACAACGAAATGTAAAAAAGTGGGTGTTAGTTTGTAAGTAAGGATTTTTTTTCTTCCAGCTCATATGCCTTATACTCTCGGGAAACATTGCATTTCAGAGTGTGGCGATAGTTAAAACTGTGTGTGTGCGAGAGATTTTTCAGCACAGGCCTCTGTACCCGTCACCCTGACTCCAGAAGGATTTAATCTGGTACCTCATGCCTTACACTCAAAGGCACTGACTGACAACTGGCAGAGGGCTTGAGAAATATGCATGACTTTTTGTGCTGGAAGTGTGTGTGTGTGTTCTACATGTGTCAGCGTACGTGCTTGTAGCGGTTCTGGATGATACCTGCGTGTTTGTGTATTCGTGCAGTTTGGATGAAAATTAATCCACACAGGAGGAGGATTACATTTGTACGTGCATGAAGTGTGTTCAGCATCCATGTGCAGTGTGAAAGCTCAGTCATGTCAGTCTTTAGCACGAGTCTCCCATTGTGCTCACCATGTGTGTTTTGTAGCTATAGAGACGCCTGGAAATTCAGCCAAAAGTGGAAAGTAACAAATTGTGCTTTACTTACATTACTGTAAATGATTGTTGTCATGACTGATACTGAGTAAAAATAAAACTAAATAAAGCCAAACATACCCAGAGTGTCTATCTAAGTGTTGTTTAGGAGAAAAAAGTGGCATAAAAATCTCAAAAAGGTGGAAATGTTCAACGTAGACACTAGCTGTGAAGACCCACTTGAAACACACACAGAATTCATTTAAAGCAGTTCAGCTAACTTTGAAAAACAACTCCTGCTCAACCTTAACTGGACATGCGGCAGACATACAAATACTGACTGATTTAGATATACAGTAGGGCAAAACAGTTGTAAAAGGTTTAATAATTCTGTATAATGATGAAAAAAAAAGACGGATCCACAGTTAATAGTACTTTCACCGGCTCTGTTGTTTTGCATAGTTTGAAAATGTTTTATGGTATGACCTTCACTATGACAGATTTCTAAAAAAAAAAAATAAACACATAAAGTGATTTCTAAACGTAGAAATCAAATTTCTAAAAGTATTCTTTCAATGAAAAACAACTTGCGTGATATCAATAAATATTTTCCTTTTTGCACAACACAGGAGAAGTCCACCTATCCTAATTAACAAATATTCAGGAGAGTTTTAAAACTCTAATTTTACTTACACTTGAGTAAAATGAATTAAAATTATTGGTACTTTAATTTAGCCTGGCCATTTAACCCCTTCACTTACTGAATTATTTCTTGTGAAACAGATTTGTTACCATTTATACCCACAGTCAGTAACGTGCCGAACTAATGACAATGGGTCTGGTTTCATGTGATGCCTCTTATAGGAGCCTCCAAGAGCGACTTTCCAAAACAACAGCAGTGGCTGCAGTTACATGCTTCTTATTGGCTGTATTCCAGTCCAAAGGGAATTTCTTCTCTGTCCTGTCGATACCACTTCCTGGTAGTCAAATCTAAAGGAACCAGACTCATTCATTATATCAAAAAGGAAAACATTTAGGAAGACTGACCAGGCTACTCTGAAATCATCTTATTTGCAAGTACACTTACTGAAACAGAACAAAATGTTCATATTCATTTGAGAATTCTTAGTGAGATGTGGCTTTGAATTTGGTGTAAGAAATGTAAACAAGAGTCCCTGTAATTTAGGATAATGTCGAAAAGTAAAACTAATGTAGAAAGTATCAATAATTTTTTTCTTAAACTTCCACATTATTGTCTGATGGGGGAAAAAAGATATATGACAATACCTTAATACTAACATAATTAGGTTATGTTGACTAAAAGCCTACTTTGCAACAACAGATTTACTGATGTGATTTTAGACAGCTAACGCTTGCTGTGATCTTTCTTTCTATTTAAAGCCCTTTTGCATTACACCCTGTACCATTTCACTGCTGTACATGTTGTCAGTACAAGCAGGAATAAAGATTGACATTGCATGTAAAGACCTCGCTGTTAATTATAACAGTGTACAGCTGTGGTTTAATGTCTAAAAGTAAGTTCTCAAGCTTTGAGGCCTTGAATGGCTGTACTGTATGAGCAGCGGTCTCGTATGTCAATCTACAGGGCGAGTACTGTTGCACCACTAAGCCTCGTCATTGTTACAGTTGCTACTGTTGGATGGAGAACACGCTCACGCTGCTGTGAACTGGTGTGCATGGAGGCTTGTGTGTGTTGGCGTGTGCACATGATGCAAGCATATGTCAGCATGTCTGTCTGTACCTTTTGCATGTGTTCATATCAATGAGTCCCTGGACATCTGTGCAATGTGTTAGTGTTTAAGTGTGTGTGTGTGTGTGTGTGTGTGTGTGTGTGTGTGTGTGTGCGTGTGTCTTGGCAGAAGATCAGATCCTGTGCCGACAACAACAGGTCCCCCGGTTCTGTGCCAAGTCGCACAGTGCCCCTTAATTCCCCATAATCCACCCTGTCTCCAAGATGGTGATCCTTGTGTGTCCATGTCCCCAGTCCCCTTCTAAGTGACATCACAAAACTGTCGCTGCTCTCTCATTGCTTTGGGAACTTGTTTTTGCGTCGCCCCATCAGCCCTCACAGTAACCAGTTGGCAGAGCCTGTCAGAGCCCTAGTTAAGCCTTATCATGTCCTTTGTCCCTCACAGGGGGGTACTAGGGCTATTAGATTTCCCAAACAAGTCCAATTTGGTACCACTATGATTCAATCTGTCAGCTATAAGAGTATTACAAGTGGAGGACTGCAACATAGAAAAAATCAGTCTGTAGTGTCCCGACATATGTACAGTTAAACCATCACATATAATGTAACATAAAATGTCAGAAGTGTCTAAAGCAATTTTAAATAACACAGATCTTTCATTTCTTGGCAGGCCCAGAAGTGGCTTCTAATTCCTGAGAGCTATCCCATAAAAAAGTCGCACATTCAAAAAATATAGAGTCATATAACTTGTATTTGTTTAATAGCTTGAAACTAAAATATTTAATTAGCAGCTCCTCTTTCAAATAAAAAAAAGCTGAGGTGATATTTAATCAATCTATGTTTTTTCTTGCCTTCCACAGCATATCCTCCCAGAGGTTTTAAGAAAATCTGTGTAACATTTTTTATTTTTCAAACAACCCACAGTGTTTCTATAAGCAGAACAGTTTTTTTCTTTCCTTTGTGGACAATAAAAATATATTTCTTTTTCTGTATTTTTCTGACAGAGATTTCTGCAAATTTGGAGACATCTCTGCAGGCCTTTTGCTTGCATTCTTTTTCACCTCCTCCGGGGCTGAAAGCTGGACTCGTGGTGCAATATTTACACAACACCTACTCTAAGGAGAGAAAAAAGTCCCTCAGCTCTCTCCATTTGTAGACAATTTGCTTTTCTGTGGGTTGATGAACACTCGGGTCTGTGTTCCTACGAAAGCCGTTGTGGTCAAGGCTTAGCTGACACGCACCGTTAATTCACGAGAAGAGCAGATGCTGTCTGTAACCAGGCTTTCTATGCCTTTCTTTAAAAGGATAAGCGCTTGTACAACCCACACTTTAAATCCACTCTCCTTCAGTGGAACATCTGAGTCCAAGTAGCTTGTGGAGAAGTCATTAGTAGAGAGGTTCACATACTTTCCCCAGCCTGAACTGTGAATGAGTGCTCAAAGTGTTTTGTGAGTTCTCAATCACAAACTCTGTCTTTTAACTGTAGGTTGATCAATTTTTTAAAATATATATTTAAGTATTGAAAATATTTTCAGCTGTCAAGTATCCTCTTATATGAAAACAAATGTTAAATATTTCATGAAGTGTAATGTCAGCTTTATTCACTTTTCATATATTCAATCATTTCTAATGGCAGCCAAAGGATGTGTTAAATTACTTAGGATTTTTTTTCATTGTTTTTAACTCCTCTAGCTGTGATCAGGAGAAGCTGACAGCACATATTCATGAATCCGCAGGAGCAGCTATTAGCACCTAAACATTCATTGTTACAACAGAAATCTCATGTGCCGAGCCAGAAGCTCTTGCGCTTGGGACACCACTGTCATCTTTTCACCGTCTGAATGCATGTCGACTGTATTTGTCTGTCATTCAGTCAGTTATATCAGATGTCAATCATCACCCTCACAGACCAGACCTTCCCTGTGTGCAGCCAGAGTGAATTCTGGCCCCCCTGCCGCACTCCCGCCTGAACTCCTCACCCCAGCTATAATGCACTTGGCCTCCATCCAGCCTTCCCTCAGCCTCCTAACTTTTACCTTTTTCACTCTATTCACAACACCAGCATTTATGGACACACAGATCCATCACTCAGGATACTTTATGTTCCCTCCCCTCATCCTTGTGTAGGCCCTTATCCAACTATTCCTGGTATGTAGCCTGAGTGACAGAGTTTAATAAAGTGTTCAGGAATAAAAGGGCATTATTAAAAGGGTGAAGGGGGAGGGAGGCCACTAAAAGGCCAGTTTTTTAGGCTGGCCAGGTGAGGAGCAATGTTTGTATGAGGAGAGCTCGTTGAGCGGAGCACTGGGTCTCAACAGTACTAATGAATGTTGGCATAGATGTGTGGATGAATAATTACAAAGAAAGCACATAGGAAGGTGTAATGGCATGCAAAATTATTAAACAACAATTATCTCAACAAATGCCCTCTCCAGAGTCCTGTCTGCTCAACAGTGCAACTGCTATTTGGTGTGTAATTCTATGTGAAGTTGGGGTTTATGAACATTACTGAAAGCATTACCGGCATGTCTAGGAATGTGTGCTGCATGGCCGATCCTGGCCAATGATAAGGCACCATCTGTTACCCATGAGTGGGATTGGGGGGCAGTCCATGTACACAGATGCATACACACACATATACGCCAGTCTTGTCATCTCTAAAGACCTCCCTCTGTAGGCAAGATTATGGAAGGGTTGGTTGGTTTTCTTTCTGTTATTGTAACATCTTTGGGCGGACAACGCTGCCCCTTTCTTCCTCGCTTAGATTTCTACCGGGGATTACAAGGAGTAATGGGGGTGAAGGGATGGCAGGAAAGTCCTGTCTCCACACTTACCTTGGTATGAGTTTAGGGACACAAGGGCCCCATGACAGCAGTTCATTTCATCCCCTTCCTGTTTTAATTTGATTGGATGTGCTACCTTGGAAGAAGGAGAATCCTACAATGGGTGCAAAGAAGTGTCAAGAAAAAAAGAGAGATTGTGCGATTTCATTTTTTTCCTTCATGCTGTGTGCAGTCAGTGGTTGTTGTGCTTGGAAAGGGTTCAGAGTGTAAGAGAGCTGCCATGGGGGCACAGAACGAGGATATGGTTATTCCAATCCAGTTTTTTTTTTTTAAAAGAAGAAAGAAAAAAAACTCACAGGATCATGTTTCTGCAGAAAGCTTTCTAAAGCGCCACCACAAGCTTTCTAACCTGTGACTTCATTAAAGAATGAGTGACAAGAAAGTAAGTCAAAACAAATGGAAATGATCTATTTTAAGAGCTTCTTTCCTACTTCCTTGGCACACAAAAGTACTGCAGGGGAAATGTTCCCTTCAAAAACAAGAGACTGATTTTTATTTTTCTGTGATCTGATGGTGAGCCAAAATGAAAAATTTGTGAACAAACGAATGTACAATGCCTGTCTAGGGTGAGCCACTGCTGCAGATGTCTCTTCTGTACTTAAAAGTGCTAGATAAGAAGGTTTGCTTTCCAAATATGAGGTTGAAAATGAAATGTGCCAACAAAAAAAGTTGCTATTCGGCAGAAGTTTGTATCTGCAACCCCTAGTAGTTAAAGAGAGTCTGAGGTACTGACCAAACAAAAAGGCTATGTTTTGCAGAGATAACAAAAACAGGGATTTAACATCAAGAGAAAGAATTTGACTCGTCTGGACCTGCATGCAAACACAGGCCTTCTGTCTTTGTTATCAATTTCTGACACCAGCACCTGTTTTTTTTCCCATTCTGGTTGTCCAAAGGTTTGTTTTTGCTTGCTGGATTTTAAATCCATCCGCAAGGGCAAGTCCCTATTAGGGTTTCTCCCTTGGTAAGGAAGATCACCTTTCCAACCTGTTATTTCTAGGGAGAAGGCTGGCATCACCTCCTGAAAGAGGAAGAAGGTGGAGGCGGGGCGACAGGAAGCCAGCTGAGGTAGAGGAGCAGTGGGGGTGTGACACAGACGGTAGCAGTGGGGAACAGCAGCACAGAAGCAGAGGAACCGGAAAAGGTCTTCAGCCATGATGAGAACCCCAGCAGGGGTTGCAATGACAGAGGTAAGAGAGGAGAAAGTTAGGAGGAAGGTTGTCATGTCTACTCATCCAAGCATCTCATGGGTTCTGCAGAGTGAATAAATAAAGCCAGCCTTCATCAATGATTTTTAGGTTAAGTTGAAGGTATCAGCTTGTATAAATTGCAACATAGACCTTCTCTCTGGACACAATTAGGGCCTTCTCATCCTGAACAGTCAGGTTATGTTAGAGATCTAACACAGAACTCTGTGTATTATGTCAAATATTTGCTATTCTCTGTGAAATATCTCACTCAAGATTTATTAATCAAGCACAGTGTGGACATGGAACAGGCGTGTGAACACCATCGCAGCACTGTAAAAGTAGTAGTACCGCAAGTCTGTCAGGCACAAGAATGCAACCATGTTACCACCCCTCCCTCATGCAATCACACCCTGTGGCCTTTGTCATGAAAAAAAGTGTGTTCCCAATGAACTTGTCAGGTTAAATAAGGGGTTAACCATGAGAGGGGTGGGCTGAAGCTGCCAAGTGTTTGACGATGGAGCACAGTCAGACCATTGGCATGAAACCCCCTGGGGCTGTCTCATATCCAGTGGCAGTCCTCCAAGTGCTTTCTGCTGGCAGCGTCTGCATGCCGTGGTGGGCACGCTGTTGCTCGATCAGCTTCGTGACCACAAACACCCTTTGACCACCGTCAGATTACTATTTGCTTGTTTTCTGGGTCAGGGAAGTCTATCATGAGGGGAAGACGTGTCACGTTAACACAGAAGTGCAATACACTTTTTTTATGATTCAGTTTTCTTTTTTTTTCTTTTTAAATCATTTTTATGTAGAGTTTTCTTGTTCAAGTCACCATTTCCACAGAGACCTACGGTCCTGCTGTCCTCTGCATTCTCTCCTGCCTCATGATGCCACTGTGAAAAAGTTGAAGCAATCTTGTCAAAATGAATTCAGTAGCAAAGTCAAACTGTAGGTCTGCAGCCATTTCACAAAACATGCAGGAAACATGCTGCTCACTGACAGATTTTATTAAATGGAACAAGTGCATGAATGTGTGAGGATTTTTTTTTTGTTGTACATACATTTCTGTGGTCTCAAGGCCATGAATGCAAGAAATCCAGTAGACCTTTGCTCCTTAATCCCCATGTCCAGCCCACCTTCTTTAACAGCAGCTTTCCCTCCAAGCTGGCTGGCTTTTTCCATCGGAGTACACACATCTCAGCTGTCCTGCTTCTTCACCGTCAAGGTGCTAACAGACCATGAGAGGTGTCAATACGGAGCTCGTCTGATCAGAATTTGGCTTGCACATTTAAAGCTGTTGCACATGTGTGCTCAGAGCTCATGTGGTCTTGGAGCACTGTGTGTGATGGTGGGGCCGTATGAGTCTGTGTGAGGGGGAAACTGATGGTGGGCCAAATACTCAACATGCTCTGGTTTTTAAGGTGACCCACTGCTGGCGCATATGGTGAGCCATACTTTGGTTTCTGCCAGGACCTTTCTGATCCAAACCTGTGAATCTGATACTAATTAGTGGTGACCTAATCATGCGCCTCCAAGTTCTGGGTTTCGTTAGGAAACAAAATAAAGAGATCAGGAAAAGTAATGAAGAGAGCTGAAAAAATGGCGGTTTAAAAAATGCAAATCTTAAAAAAAAAAGAAAAATCAACAAGAAAAGAGCAGTCAAGGGATTGTTTGGAGAAGTAATTTGACAGTAGAGGACTTGAACAGTCTTGATTTAATCCCTGTGGAAAATATTCAATAGGAAAAAGAAGGGACAATGGACAAATTTGTGCGGGGGACTTTGTGATTGTTTCAGTCCTGGCATGTTAGTATGATGAACCGCAACCAAAAAGTCCCCAACGGCTCACGTAGGCTTTGTAAGACAAACAGAAATACATTCACTTGGGCACCGACTCACAGCCACTCACACACATGCATCATTGTCATTGTTCTCTTCTCGCAGGTGGAGGGTTGGCATTTAACCAGTCAGCACTGTCCTGCTGAGCTCCCAGCAGATTTGCAGTTCATCAGGGGGTCATATCTCTCCCACTCTCTTTCTCTGTTCATTCATTACTCTGTTCATCACAGCAGCTTGGACCAAATTGAGGTAGTATACTGCCCCCTAGTGGTGCTTGTCCGTTGTGTAACTGTGAGCGTCAGCCAGCTCTGCAAATCTTTCAGCTAATTTTGAACAAATAACCTCTCTTTGAACTCAGTGTCATTCAGAGTTCACAGGGTCTGAGTTAACAGCTAAGCTTCTTTATATTCTCAGATAATAATGCTTAGACATGCCTGATACGCTTAATGATTTCAGAGCTTTTGCTTGTTTGCTAGAAGCATTTTGTACATTGATGATGATGTCAACAGACGGGTTTTGCAGACTCTCCAATCATGTACGGCACAGAGAAATGAGTGGCTATTCTTTTTGTCTCAAATAATTAATGATTTAAATTATTAATATCAATAGATAATGTTAGTTCTGTAAAATTATATTTTTCCTTATTGTTACTATGTAGAAATTAGGCATGTATTGATTAAACAAAGCTATATTTTTGCTTCTTTACTGCTTTAGTTGCACTAAAAGAGGGCATCATGTTGTTGTTTAGTCTTGTTTAATCACTATTTATCAATATTTTTTAAATATTATTTTTATCTTTATTATTAGTGATACTATTCATAGTCAAACAAAATTGTTCCGTAATTTGGCAAGTATCTGGAATGTAGTAATAATTTGTTTTAACCTGTGGCATAAATAAAGATTTGGTGGCAAATTTCTTACCACGGCTTCTGAAATCCTACAGAGCCCCCGGATCTTCCATCCGGGGGGTGACTGCGGTGTAGCGGGTGAGGTTGGGTGGCCCTGAAAGTGTCCTTGGAAAAGACACTGAACCCCGCATTACCCCGCGTGCCCCAGATAACAAAAGGGGTCACAAAGCAATATTCCATGGTGCCTGTCCCAAGCGCGGATAAATGGGGAAGTTTGTGTCAGGAAGGGCATAAAACCTATGACAAATCGATATATGGAGCAAGAGGATCCACTGTGGTAAACTCTAAAAAAGGAAAAGCCTAACGATGCTCTTGGCTTCAACAGTTAAAAATGAATCTACTAGAAGAAGAAAAAGAAGAAGAAAACCTTTATTTTTCCCGCAGTGGG
>JAOWBL010000019.1:6864021-6883563 GCA_028564865.1 Zenarchopterus dispar | reverse complement strand
CTATCTATCTATCTATCTATCTATCTATCTATCTATCTATCTATCTATCTATCTATCTGTCTATCTGTCTGTCTGTCCGTCCATATATATATATATATATATATATATATATATAAAATAATCCTTCTTTGGAATAAAAATCATATCAAATGCCCAGTAATTTTAAGATTCAAATTTATTTATATATTTATATATATGTGTGTGTGTGAGTGTGTGTGTGTGTATGTGTGTGTAGAAATGCAAACAAAATAAATTTGAATCTTAAAATTACTGCACATTTGATGTTTTTATTACAAAAAAGGATTATTTGATACACACACACACACACACACACATCAACTAAAACTAATCTTCATCACTGACAAAGAATGATGAAATGTGGAGGTGACATCCTCTGCTGGGATCCAGAGGCCGACAGTAGATCCAGTAGCTCTTTACTCTTCACTTATTGATGAAATTATGATTTCAGACATGTCTGAGGACTTTCCTCATGACTCCATATATTGTTGTTTTTCTGTAAATCTTCTGTCCATTAACAAAACAATGTAAAAGGTACTGCAGCACAAAGTATAAATTGTGCTGTAATATGATCTCATGTCCACAGTGGGACATTGTGGATATGTACGACTAGAGAATCCAAGTGCCAAAACAGTACTGTTTGATGAGCTATTGATAAGGAAATGATAACACTCCTATATGACATCTGAAAAATCTTCTACCTACGTAAATCATTGTGTATTAATTCACCATGTACACTTGGAGCCAGAGTCAACATTGGGCCTTCACTTTCAACAAAATCTGAACATTCCTGGATTCACCAATACCAAAACAAAACCTTAAATAACTCTCTGAGCTACTACTTTCCTACTTACCTCAGTTAGTGAGCCTTGTTGGCGGGTCAAAATCAGTTATCTGTCAAAAACTCCATTTATTCATTCTCTTCGCCTCGCTTTCCCACATGTGGTTTATACTGCACGCATGCGCTGACTAGTCTCTAATCTTCTCTTCTGCGTCAGCAGAGGCTTTTATATCTCTGCTACATGCATAATCTTCACACAATACCAGATTGCTTAGAGTGACACCTATGCTGCTTACTGCTTTTTGATCAACCTTCCATCAATATATTTATACAACTGAAGCCTTACCCTACTCTCTTCGAGCGAAAAGGCAGGCATGTACCCTGGATGGGTTTCCAGTTCAGCACAGGGGTATTTTTGGTAACCAAATGCCTGCTAAACTTCTACCAATGCTGTTGGAGTTTAGTGGTTATTTACAAGTATTTGAATATAGAGGGACAAAACTAAGCTGGTAAATCTGACTCAGCTTTTGTGAACTGTTTCAGAAAAAAAGTTGGAACAATATTTAAAATTAAATATAAAACGCCATGACTTGCAAACAATTTGAAGTCAACAGGAGTATCTGGGACAAGAGAAGGCCAGGTGTGTTTTTTTTTTTCCAGTAGACTGGTATCCACTAGTCTCCAAACTCTACAGTCTGGATTTGTCTGCAGTCCTTGCAGGTGGCACTGGTGGAAGCAAATCAGGCTTCTCCTAGAGGTCAGGAGTTCATCCACAACAGAGGTCATTTAGAGCCAGTCTGGCCCGTCTGTGGTTGCTCAGATGAATGGCAGGTGTTTTTGGACGTCAGTGTTTCCAGTCAGCTGCTGAGTAGGTGCTGGTGGGATAGTTCCAGGAAAAGGACTGACAACAGATAGAGCTGAATGCTGACAGACATGTTGTTGTAGTGGCTTAGCAAACAAGGTCTTGTTTGAAAACCTGCATACTTCTCATAGCTTGTATACATTGTTTGACATAAGTGATGCATTTTCCATCATCGCAGACAAACTGGTTGTACTTTAAATAAGAACATCTCATGCTACATTTGAGATTACAGCACTGAACTGTGCTCATTTACAATGCCGCCAATAATAAGCACCTACACACTAATTTCATGTTTTTAATGAATGCTGGTTTAAAGGATCTGAAAATCACATTTACGAAATATTAATTTTAAACCATTTCATTTGTATATAGAGATTATATAAGTAACAAAATAGAAATGCTTCGGTGGTTCATAAATTAAATCCTCAAATTCTTTGCAATTTTTTAAAGTGGGAGATGTTACCCTCAAACAGCTGAACTAGTGTCTCATACAGCCTTTTACAAAGTGGTGAACCATTTGCTAAGAAATAAAGTTTTTCTTTAAGTCATCAGTTTTCTAAAATTTGATTAATTTGACACAAATTAATTTTTGCAAATATGAGTACAATTTGTTAATGTGTTTCTGTGATTTAAAAAAATGTAAAAATCCTAGACTATTTTCTTCTCACTGAACTTTAAGCAGTTCTTATGTAAATATATTAGAAAACCCTAAATTGGAAGTGAGTTTCCAGGCGAACTTAGGCTGTATAAGACCAACAGGGCAAACTCCCTGGGACATTACCAGTACCATTTCTTAAGAGTAATTTGAATCCTCTTTTTCCATGTATCTTCAGGGCAGACTGGCGGAACTAACACGTCTGAATGCCAGCCGGAACACGCCCATCTTAGTTCAGTTACTGCAAGGTAGCAAGTTTAGTTAACTCACTTAGCCAGCTAGCTAAACTAACCTATGATGCTAACTAAAATTACTTTGGCTTCACTCTGATTACAACTTTTCAAAAACTCCCATTTCAAATGTCGTGACTGGAAACAACATTCAAAATGAGTGTTGCCTGAGCTGAAGCCTGAACAAGTGGAGCTCTGCTGTTACTCAGTCATCGTTCAGCCTGCTGCTAGTAGTCGCTTGCAGATCAAGCAAGCCTACTGGCATAGGACTGCAAATGATATGGAGAATGACTGTGGGTACCAGTGGACCTCTACTGATTCTTGGTTCAGCACCAGAGGCACTTGTTTGAGTTGTCAGTGGCTAGCAGTCCAGTTCAGGCATCCTGAAATGGTCTGAGCTGAAAGCCACTCTACTGTACAGTGTTGCCAGATACCCAAAACCAAGTCATTGTACAGAGAGTCCAAAACTATTGTATTTTCGCTGAATTATCATACACTACAAGTATTCTGATGGCGTGAGGTGGGGGACTAAGGACAACTGTGAAAAACTGTCTGTGAAAAAGAGGAAGTGAAGACAAAATAAATAAAACATTACTTAAAACACCAGATGAGTTATGAACAAATGAACCTACTGAATCTGATTCCAAATCAGACTAATACTGAGCAAAAGTCGTGAAGGAATATTCACTTTTTGAGAGGCATTGCAAAATTATCATACACGTCCAATTATTGATCGTACATTGTGCAGAGATCCAAATTATTGTACAAATGCAATAATTAACTACAGCACTGCTACTGGAGGACAAAACAAACCTTTTTTTTTTTTTTTTACCAGGCACGAAATATGTTTATTTCTGCTGTAAAGTTGGATATTTTAACATGGTGGCCAAACCCATGCTAAACTCACCACTGCATCATCCCCTAGTGGTAATTTGAGGAACTGCACATTTTGACACAACTAGTTTGGCCTCACAGTAACAAGTCCCTTGTAGCCCTTGTTAATGAAGTCCATTTAGTGGTTAAGCTTATAAAAACAAGGAAGAAAGGATCCTAAAACCCAGAAACAAAAGACATTGCATTCTGCCTTCACAAAACAGATAAACTTTTGACAAAGAAATATTCTGAGCAAGGTGATGAGAAAGGAAAATATTTGTGCCTTGACTTGTCAACTATTAACCAAACTGAACTGTAATCTAGTGTAAATTTCCCACTCTGGTGATGATAAGTGGGCACACAGTCTGCTTTCTCTTCTATGTGCAGACCAGGAGTTTTATATTTGCTAACACTAATTGGAAGGAGTTTTTGATGTCAGCCTGGTCAGTATGTTGGGTGGATGGGAATGCAAGCTTTCACACTAGACCTCTACTTTCTTCAAAGGACTCTTATGGCACACCATCACTGGCAAGGCTTTTAACAGGAATGTGCTCTGGCTAAACCTGCTGTCTGCTTACAAGCCACTCTATTCTTCGATTCTCCTCCGTTCATAATATTGATTTCTTCATTGGGTTCAATTCATTTCAGTTCAGCTTTTCTCATATAGCTCCAAATTATGACAAATCCTGCAAACTTGTTTGACATGATTCTGGGCAAAAATAACTCTCAGGCTCCTCACCGTAGTACTAGAAACCAAGATAATGCAATCTAGAGTAACTATAGAGCTAGACAATATATCCCAGAAGCGCTTAGGTCCAAACACAACAACTTCCGTTTTATCTGAATTTAGCAGGAGAAGGTTTTGAGTCATCCAGGTCTTTATGTCTTGAAAACACACTTTTAATCTGACCAACTGGTTAGTTTGCCCCGGTTTCATGAACAGGTATTAAAATTTTCAGTGACACGACATCTGATTTTACATACAATAAAAATATATTGCTATTTATTTGATTGTTAAATTAAATACGTCAATAAGGTAAAATAGCTACTCTGCAAATACATTCTTAAAATGTCTGGAAGGATACAAAACAGATCATTTGTCAGTGGTCATTTAAACATAATATTAATGAAAGAAGGAGAAAAAGTGTAATTTTTGCTTGACAGAAGAGAAAGGGAAGGAGAATTAAGCTTCCTTAAAGATTACTTAATTAAGCTGTGTATGAGTTACTGGAGAAGGTGAAAATCTCCTGTCAGACAGGTTTTGGGTATGCAGACACAAGAAGAGAAAAATGTGGCTGTTTCAGGTTTGCTGAGAAATAACGCAACAAAGTATTAAAAACTGTGGCTCAGGGTTTTTAAGATGCTCAGATGGGTGCATCTGATTACAGGCCCTTCTGATTTCCTAAAACACAGAAACCTTTCAGTCAGAAGAGTAAGCTAATATAAATAGCCAATAGCCACACTGACGTGTTATGTCATTTTTAAAGATTAAGAAAAAGAATTCAAGTCAGTTTTATCTCACACAAACACAGCACTAGTATATGAATTCAGGAACTTAAAGAACTTTCTGATATGTCTGTTTCCAGACATCAAGATTGTTGGGACTCTAGATTTTCTATTTGTATAGGAGTGTAACATCAACAATAAAACGTGTGCTGCTACACTGTGAAAGTGACGACAGTCGACTGCAAAATCATGTAACTGTGATGATAAATTGTCACAGACTCCCCATATCACATTGGAAAAGGAAAGGCACTGTGGCATAACAGCGCTGTTTTGCTGCAGGTCACCTTGCATTTCATGTCATCATGACAATGACAAAGACCCTCTGTGATTGGGACACTGACCCTACTCTCATTTAAAATTCAGCCCTGTCCTTTCTCCTCTTCATCAACCTCTGCTGAAGCTTTTATTAAACACTTCTGTGCTTTAGTGGTTAATATTCAAATATGCAAGAGCTCTCTGACTCATAAAAAAAGAAGAAAAAAGATAGATAGGAAGGAAGCAGGAAAGAATTAAATCTGGGAGTGTCACTATCAGGTGACGAAACACAAACTAAAGGACTTGGGTCATTCTAGATGGCTGACATAACGCCACAGAGAAAGGCGAGCACGATCTCTGTCAGCGTTCAGGCTGGGAAGTAACCAATCTCTAAATGGAGAGATTCAGTGATGCCAACACCAGAACCTCCGCCCAGGCACCTCTAGATACAAAGATCCATGTTAGGCTGCCAGAGCCGTTGGATGACAGCATTCAGATGTCCCTTGTCTGGTCTGGTGTCACCGACAAGAATCCTGACAAAGCTCAAGGTCACCATTACATCACAATTAATCCTCTTAATAATAACAGCTGGGTGGGTTCAGGCCCAGTGAGACTTGATATCCATTTTCCAACAAATTGATGTGTTTCATTCTGGAACTTGATATTATTCTGGTCAGTTAGACTGCTTTGGAACCTTGAGGTTCACACATTGAGTAGAAAAGATTGGAGGGTGCCATGTGAAAATAGTTTTGACATCATGTGGAAGAAGTTAGGGAGAGAAATTAGCAACTGGTGGAAGCGCAGTCCAGCCTAGTAACCAATCAGAAGCTGCAAGAGCTGCGAGTGAAACCGGTTAGAGAACAAAAACTGTGGCTCACACTTCAGAAATTCTCTTATTTTTTTTTTAATTCACCAATTTAAAAAGAATGATTAACTTGAGATCAACTTTAGAAAGGATAAACTTTTGTTCATCTGAATCAAGGATTTGTTATTGCAGCCTCAGCAGTGGTTTTGGACTGCTGTCACACAAACTTGCACATTAAAACTTTTCTTTTTCCTTCCTAATTCTGAGAACAGACTTTGACAAGCTGAACTATATTTGATACTTAAGCTACAATCATTTCCATTTCATGCCTGTACTGCAGTGGTATCAAAGATTCAGTTTACGTTTCCTCTAGCACCACTATGAGGCTGACTTTTTGATTGCATCTTTGTCTCTGTGGACCTTCTCTTTAAACTAGCCTGTTCTAGGCTCACAGGCCTCATTGGTGAGGAGCATCTCCCACCATGATGATACTATCAATGCTCAGCACCTAGTTTCCTCAGCATGTCGGAGTAATAGGGCAAACTAGTTTGACCTTCACTGAATCATTCATAAATCAGCCATAAAACTAATTTCTCAATTTGACTAAGACCACATTTCTTAAAAAAAAGAAAGAAAAAAAAAAAGAAAAAGCTTGCAGGTGACTCCAAACTTCTTCCTGTAACAGGGACTTTTGTGACTCTTGGATATTTTCAAATAATACAGAAATGTTCTTGTAAACTGTGTAGATTAGCATGTTCTCATAACCATGCCTCACAAGGCTAGAGGCGACTGTCATGCCTTAGTTTTCACCATGGAGTCCATCAGCAACCATCATCCATGGATCTCAGGCATGTACCTCCTCTAGCAATATCAAACTAAATTATTTCAAATTGGCATATGGGCCACTAATAGAAGCTATTGTCTCAAGAAATCAGCCATCATGTCCTAGAATCAATCAAATGTATCTTGATAAACTGCTTTTTTTTAAAATTACAAATACTTGGCACTAACAATTATTTTCAAGCACAAGAAATTGATTTAAAGAATGAGTTTTGGATACATTCATAAGACCTCAAACCTCTCAGGAAGGACTGCAGCTACAGAAAAGGCAAAGTAAAAGCACTTAACCAATCTGCAGTTCATTTCTTACCAAAAGATGGGGAGTTTTTCTTTTTAAAGAGTTTTGTATGTTAGTTGATCACAATACGCTCTAATATGAAACTACAGCTCTTCAAAAAAAAATCCTACAAAGGAATTACTCTCCCGGACATGGCACTTCTGAGGTGATATACATCATAATGGCATCCGACTATAATACTGAGGTTGATCACTCAAAAAAAAAAGCAACAAAATGAAATGTATTATGGCCATTCTATTGCAGCTGCAAGGAATTCTATTCCTATAATAGAAGAAAAAAACAGGTTCAAAGCTCTGTTCCATTAAAATTACAACTCTCATGGCTGTTGCTTTAAATATTTCCTGGTTGTTTAAGTCAAACATTTGTATGCACAATAAAATAGGTGCTGAAGTGGCCATCTCTGCATTTCCAACCTTTTTACATGTGGAAAATATGAACTCATTTTATGTCACAGCTACACATCCAGGGGTGACTTGTAGCAGTACTGTTGCACAGGTGAACACCCGTTCCTGGTCAGCCTTACAATTTTGAACCCAAAGCTGAACGTGCATCAAGTGAGGACTGGCAGACTGCCCCCTAGTGGAAAGTACACGACCCTACTATTAGACATCTGAAGCACGTGGGAGTGAGGGAAAAATGACTTAACCCTGGAGAACCCAACAACCCTTTTTTTTTTTTTTTTTACATTGGCTATCAGCAAAAAATGGTGATCAAACTTGACCCTGTGGGTTCTCCAGAGCTAAACAAGTAATAAATAAGGCTGGCTCTGATTGTGTAAAGGCAGATACTTCGTAAACTCAAGATCATGGACAATCCGGAACACCAGTGATCTTCAGATGTGCTGGAACAGACCTGCTCACTGCAATCTACCTCTACAGAGAATCTCTGAAGAGACTTAAACCATGAAAACTAAAGCAACTAATTTCCCTTTGGGGATTAATAGGAACAAATGTATTTTTGCATCAAATTGAATATATTCATCTCTCCAATGACCTGACAGAATTTTCTTTGTTAAATAGGCCTGAATTATTCTCCAGTTTCCCTCTGAAACAAACATGTAGCATATTGTACAACTCTTCACACATAATAAAAGTAGTTAACTTTGTAAAATTCACATTGGCCTGAGACCATGCTTGTGTTCAACTGGTTGCTTTAGAGAATTACAGATATTTTAAAATCACCATCTAAGAGGTTTTATTTCATCACATGAAAAATTACAATGGGGGAAAAAAAAAAAAAAAGTCAATGTTCTACAAATGTTTTATATTACATTGATTAAATGTCTCGTTCACGACTTAGAGACTCTGCCCCATTAAACAACCATAACATCCAACACAATTGTTCATCCTGAATTATCAAAATATGAACTGCACAGTAAAACTTGAAGATTAAAGAAAGCTAAACAACAAAATAAAAACAAACATATGGATACATTTAAGTTTTTTGTTTTTGTTTTTTTACAAAAAAAAGGTAAAATGAAACCATACAAACTGTTTAAATTTACACCATATATCTGATGAGCTTCTTTCTCCTCCTTTCACAGCAATGTTGTTCATCAGAACCATTTCCATTTTACTCATTCAGAAAAACTCCTAAGGAGGGCAAGAGGTGTGGGTTTAGGACATTCAGTTCTCACATGTAGCACTTCAGCTGAAAAGTGCCATTCTGGCATTGGAGGGTGGAGTATGTGTGAGGATTCTACATAAAGGGCTAAAAATGCCCATTTACAGTTAAATATATATATGTCAATGACGCTTTCTGGAATGTCCAAAAGCTCTGAAAAACCAATGAAACCAGAGTCCATTCAGTCCATTAAAGTTTTAGTCATCAAACTTGATTTTCTTTCCTTGTGGTTTTGAGCCAAATCCACCACCTCTGCCACCTAAAATCAAAACAGAGGAAACCATTCAATGTATTTAGTCATGCACAAGTGAGATTGAAATTAATTAGATCATAGCAGAAAAATCTTAAGATGTAGATATCTAGCAATACTTTATTATATAAACCTGCCTATTATTAGGCAACTTGTTATACATATATTTTTTAAAAATCACCTCCAAATCCGCCACGTCCGCCTCCGCGATGGCCTCCTCTTCCTCCTCCTCCTCTTCCTCCACCCCCACGGCCTCCTCTGAAGCCACCACGGCCACCAAATCCGCCACCACGTCCTCCGAATCCACCACCTCGTCCTCCAAATCCACCACCTCGTCCTCCGCGGAAGCCACCTTCGCCCTTCGGCTTGGCATAGTCCAGAGTTATCTTGCTGCCATCAATCTCACCATCCTCCATTGCCTCCTTGGCTGCCTTGCAGTCGCCCTCATTGTCAAAATCCACGAAACCGAAGCTGTTAGAATGAAACCGGATGTCAGTAACACAATCAGACTTGACTGATTTTATGAGACAAAAAAATCATGGAACCTAAATCCTGTTACTAAAAATTTGACAAGAAAAACTAAATACTGCAAGCATCAGGATCTCTTCTAAGGATAGAAACTATTCTCGCTCCCCCCCAAGCATACACCCTGCATAAATACATTTCAAAGGTTCAAGTTCAGTTTTGTGCTTCACAGTTGTCTCACATCAGACATGGGCAGCTCCCACAGAAACGTAGCTGCCTGTTGAATTTCAAGTTAGCTCTAGTTCTCATGTGACTCTGTACAATGTCACTGCTAGACAGGGTGGTGCTCACAAGAAAAGGCAACATAGTGAGGGGGAGGATTTCCACCTTACCCTTTTGATGAGCCCGTATCCCTGTCTGTGACTATCCTGGCGCCTACAGCACCCTCAAAGGCATCCTTAAGGGTCTGGTCTGTCGTGTCCTCAGACAGTCCTTTGACGAAGAGGGTTTTTGTTGGACCTGGTGAGAAAAATAGGAAGGTAGAGTTAAAAATTTAGCACAATGATCATTATATGGACAAAATGCACAACTTTACATAGTAAAGCCTTTTGAGCAGACCAGATCAGGACTTGACTATCTTTTGAATCTTCACAAAAATCTCAGGAGATCAAGTTTTCATCACATCTGGCCAATTTGATTTGGGACAACATTCAAACCACCAACTGTTCATGTCTACCTGAGTTTCCTCTGCCCCCATCTCTTCCTCCACTTTGTTGGCTGTACTCCAGTCGGACTGACCGGCCTTCGATTTCTGTGTAGTTGAGGTTTTCCATGGCCTCCTTAGCATCATCTGCGTTCTCGAACTCTATAAAAGCAAAACTAAGGACAGGGACATAACATTAGGAATGTATTAAGCAAATTATTCACATGGAGGTCTCATATCTTGAACAACCCCAACAGCTTTCCTCCCTCCATATCTTTCACGTTTTTATAGTCAAATCATTTCCCTGATTACAACTGTTGCACAGCAGACATGGGCAGCACCCAAAAGCACATAGGGCCAGCCTGTTCTGACTAAGCATTTGCTCTGCTTCTCGTGCGAATCCATGCAGAATCACGGGTATGATTAAGAGGAGCTCATGAGAAGGGGCTCACGTTTCAGTTTTTAAGCTTTGGAGAATGGCAAAACAACAAATCCAAAGAGGTGGTAGTAAAGCATTAGCCTTGCTGGAACTTCAAACATGACATTTCTGCCAAACTACTTACCCTTTCGGTCTGCCATCTTTTTGTGGAATCCTTATAGAAACAGCCTTCTCAAATGTGGACTGGAGGGTTTCCTCTGTGGCACTGAAGGCGAGATTATTCACCACCAGTGTTTTGTTTGCTGTTCCCGTCGCTAAAAGAAGACAATAGTGATGAATTGTGTAAAACAAAAGGAGCATATTTGGTGGCAACTTAGAAGTTGGCTTATTTTTTTAGTTTAAGTTTATGGATGTTAAACGACAGAATGGAAAAAACAAAACATAAAACAAAAACTGTATACCTCCCACTTTGGCTCCTTTTTGGCTTTTGTCTCCCACATAGTCAACAATGATGGACCTCCCCTGGACATCAGCTCCCTGAGCCTCCTCCAGCATCTTCTCTGCTTCAGTCTCAGATTTGAACTCAATGTAAGCAATGCTGTAAACAGAGAGGAGATATTACCTGTCTGGAAAACTGCCAAGTCAGGTTCCTGAACTGTTGACTACTCACAGCAGCTTTCTTCCTCTCTTTATTTTATTTTTTTTAAAACACAGGGATGCGTGTTTTTAAATTTTACTCACATGGAATGATTAAAACATTAAAATGTTGTTGTTCTTACCCTCTGTTGGAACCGTTCTGGCCTTGAGGTAGCCTTACATCAACTGCATCTTCAAACAGTTCTTTCAGGTCATCAACCGTTGCTGAGAAGGGAAGGTTTTTTACAAAGAGGGTCCGTGCGTCTCTCTCTGTGGAACACAATTTAACTTGAGTATTGACTTTCAGTCACTACAAATTTAGTCTGGGGGTGGGATATACAGCTTTGACAAGTACCTTTTTTCCCCTCCTGTGAGCTGTCTTTGCTGCGGGCCTTGTCCAGCCTCACCTCCTGACCCATGACTTTCTTGCCGTTAAGCTCCATTGCCTTATTCATGTCCTCCTCAGATGCAAAGTCCACATACCCAAATTTCCTGTTGAGGCAAGTCAGACCATAACCATTACACTTCAGTTTAAACACTTCAATCTTAAAAAAAAAAAAAAATTAAATCATGGTTCAAATGCATCTATGAACAACTTTGGTACTCAAATCAAATGTATTAATCAAACTAAAGGAGAAAGGAATTAAAAATGTGTCATTTGAAAAACACCACCGTTTTATTTTAATCCTTCCACAAAACACATGTGCTTTTTAGGTATAAATCAGTTATGCACAGCAGAATAGATAAATATCTAACTTTTATTCCCTCTACTACTTACTTTGATCCACCTAAGCGGACATCAACGATCTCAAGACTGTTTTTAGAGAAGAACTTTCTCAAAGCTGACTTGATCTCTTCAAAGTCCTTGTTGGCATTCAAGTTTCCAACAAACAGACAGTACCCTGGTACATAAAGGAGAAGCGGAAAACAAAAGTTTTATTATTTATGAAAAACTAAAATGGCAGTAAAAGAAGCAAAGTATATTCAGAATAAAAAAGGTGACATCACACATCAGTATTAAGTCCCTTGTTGATCATCATTACAGGCTGAATTCTGATTACATGAACAAAAAAGATTTCATATTACCTTCTCCATCAGACTTTGCTTTTTTGGCAGGTGGTGTCTCTTTCTTGCTCTCTGCCTTCCTCTTTGCAGGTTTTGCTGGAGCTTCTGTTAAGAAAGGAGTAGTTAGTTTTGCAAGTCTTTTTAGAAAATATGGAAATACCCATGCCAACCTATGGTGCCTGCAACCAGCTATACTTCTGGGCAGCAGGTACACATGTAAGATAGACCATCTCTGGTGCTTATATTTAAAAATCCACTATGTCAATTCACAGAAACCGACCTTCTTCCTCTTCATCATCATCCTCTTCGTCGTCATCATCATCATCCTCCTCCTCCTCCTCTGACTCTTCTTTGGCCTTGACCATGCCTGCCTTCTTTGCCTTTGTGGCAACTGGTGCAGGAGTAGTATCCATCTCTTCTTCTGAGTCTGAAAAGTGTACACATCAAACCATACATCTAATTATTACTGCAACTGAATTCAAACCACAGAACCTCACCCATTAGCCTGTATCAGATATACAAACTGTAACATCACTGGGGATCAGCATTAAGTCCCTTGTTGATCATCATATAGTTCTCTGAGAAATTGCACAATTATTTGCTATTAAAGTCTTAATCTTACCATCTTCATCATCTTCATCGTCATCATCATCAGATGACTCTTTAGCAGGTTGCGCTTTAGCTGCTGCTTTTACAGGTGGTTTACCAGGTGTAGCCTTCTTGGGGGGTGGGGCTTCTTCTTCTGATTCGTCATCATCATCATCATCTTCAGAGGATTCTTTAGCAGGCTGTGCTTTAGCCGCTGGCTTTACTGCTGCTTTTGCTGCTGGTTTACCAGGAGTAGCTTTCTTAGGGGGCGGGGCTTCCTCTTCTGATTCATCATCATCATCATCAGACTCCTGTGCAGCTTGGGCTTTTGCTGGGGGCTTGGCGGGAGCCTTTGCAGCTTGCTTGGCTGCCTTCTTAGGAGGTGGGGCCTCCTCTTCAGACTCATCTAGAAGCAAACAAAAGACTTTAAACTTAATTACAACAAGTCATGGTTCTTAGGAGTGTAATTAATAAATTTATTTAAAAAAAAAAAAAAAAAAAAAAGAATGTGACAGCGATTGAGGATAGAACCGGCAGACCATGAAATACACACCGGCACCGAAGACATAGCGCTGCCTTTAATTTTCCTCCGCACATAACACACACGAGTACTACACAACCACGTGTATGCCAAGAAATGGAGGATTTTAGGCGAGTTTTACTCAAAACAAACTGATGTGTTTTTGCACTTCATTTAGTATAAAAGTTGTTATGACTGACAATTGTGCAACTACCTGTTTTAGCATAAGAAATTTTAAAAAAGACAGACAAATGCATTTCCACTTTTAATTCTGCAATAAAACATACCATCATCATCAGATTCCTCTGCTTGCACTGGGGTGGCCTTCGCTTGTGCTTTGGCTTTGGCAGGTGCAGCCTTCGCCTTTACAGGTGTCTTCTTTGGTGGAGGAGCTTCCTCCTCAGATGACTCCTCTGTTGATGATACATTTTGGCTATTGTAAAAATCAACAGCTGCACTTATCTCAATAGGTGTGGTGTCTAATCAATTTAAATTAAGCTCAGTCATATTGATGCCCATTAAGATAATTCTGAATGTTTATTTTGTGGTTACTTTATAACTGCACCATTTACTACACAAAGACCTCCAATTCAGAACACCATTGATTTTAAAATGTAAACATTTTGTTGCTCACCAGACTCATCATCATCTTCACTTTCTGCCTTTTTAGCAGGAGTACCATTTTTGATGGCTGGGGTAGCTTTAGCTGGAGTTGCTTTCTTTGCCACTTTAGGTGGAGGACTCTGTAATTAAAATAAAGTGTTAATGTACTCTTACATTACTTCCAATAACAATGAATGCACATAATGAATATAAATGTCAAAGTTGATGAATTGTACCTCTTCTTCCTCTTCACTGCTGTCTTCTTCACTAGATTCTTCTTCCACCTCTTTCGGTGGTGGAGGGGCTTTTTTCTTCTGAACTTGCTGATTTGCTGACTGGAATGACAAACAAATTAAATTAAGGCCTCAGAGTAAACTTGGGAATTCATTGAAATCCCGGCAATCCCTCCGTCATGATCTCACATATTCAAAGTTGTAACGCGAAAATTCCCACCTCCACTTATACTACTGATATACTCATAACCAAAATGTACGTGGGTTAACATGCGCTAGATGCATGCCTGCTTATTCTCGGTTTTGGTTGCACACCTCGTGTGTCACTCAGATCACGCACCCTTCCCACGTGGAGGCCATCCAGTTAGCACGCAGGCTAACACGAGTGCTTCTCGACAGGTTAAATGTTATGTGCACATGGTTTATGTAAAAATATTTTAATAAGTTGTCATTGAAACTCTTAAATCTGAAAAAAATGGGTTAAGACAATGGACTTAAATCAAAACCGAAGGAAACACCCCAATTCATACATGAGCAGCGTGCTAGCTGTAGCAGACTCTATTAGTAGCAGTGCAAATGTCCCAATATTTTACGAAATCTTGCCAAAAACATTGTTATTGGTGAGCATGGTAGTTATAAAGTATTTTACTTTAGCCGCTTTGAAAAACCATGTTCAAGCCGAGGGCGTGCATGAATGCCATTTTGAATACCGCGTTGGCGTAGATAGGCCACAATAGGCCTTGAAGCCACATTAAGGCACAAACATGGCTGAACACGGCCACAGAAAGAGAAAAATCAAACGTTTTAAAAAAACACAATTTCGTATAAGCAAAATCAAAAATCCTCAAAAAATAAATAATACGTTCACTGTGATATACTAGCATTTATTTTTCCCCGTGCCAGCTTCTCCTATTTTCACAAACGCAGTAACTTCTGCTTAAAGGCCTCGTGCGTAAACAGGGCTTAATTTCCATGCTAAACGCGCGCGCTTTAACGTTAAAAAAGGAATAACTTGGACTTACCTTTGCTAATTTAACCATGGTTGTTTTTGTTGTGTTTCAAAGAAACACAGAGGAAATGTTATTCTTGACACAGTTAACAAAATTGCCAAGGTCTGCACGTGGTGTTGCCTGCTCGGTGAGATATTGGACAGGAAAGACAGATGAGTCGCAGAAGCGCCTGCTCTCCTGCTCTGCGCGCTTACGACGTTACGCCCACGTGACTGTGTGAACCAATCACAAGTTGTATATTTGCATCGTGCTCGCGCCTCGCTGACGACATTGAATTCATCAGTGCACACTGAAACAAGCGATAAATTGTTTCCATTTAAAATAAATTAATCAAATGTTATTGTTATTTTTAGTGTTTTTAACAATTTGATACTTTATTATATTACATTTTTCCTTGAAATGTTGATGACTTGCTAAGGTAAAGGTTAGTTTCACAAATTGCAACATGCTTGGGTTCTAACTGTACAAAGTGCCATTATGTCCCATGCAGCTGTTTATATGAGCCACGTGGTTTAGGCCAGTTGCCACATGTGCCTATGGACCTACTGTGTGATTGTGAGCACTCAGTGAGCCATTTGCCTGCACATGTGGTCTGTGTTTCTTGTATTTTTTTTACCTGTGTGAAATTTGTACTGTAGTGAAGTCAGTACATGTTGAAAGACATAAATACAAACAAACAAAAAAAGACATCCTTGGAGTTAGAAAGATCCTGTTTCAAATCTTAGCAGCGGGTTTTCTATGTGAAGTTTATGTTCTCCCTGTTCTTACGAACAGTGCGGACTTTCTCCCACACTCTAAAGATGTTTATCAGGTTAGTTGCTGATTCTAAATTGCCTGTGTTTCTGAGGGTGTATTTTTGTCTATAGAGAGACAATAGGCTCCAGCAGATCTCCAGTGACCCTTAACAGTAGTAAGCTTTACAGATAATGGATCTTCTTCAACAGACAGTAGCGTAGTGTTGTCGTTGTATATACAGTTGTTGTCGTTGTTTTCATGGAGGCCTGCTGTTTTTATGATGTATACTTTGTTAACACTACTACCATGCATCTGAAACTCTGGTATCTACCTCAAAGATAAACAAGAAGATATCAGTATTTCTGAAAATATTCATTTGAACTATTGCAGATTTTCATCATTCATTCAATTACACCCTGGACAGCTTGCTAGTCCATCACAGGGAAAGATATGTTAACGAGAAAGACTAAAATCTAAATAATTAGATTTTTCTGAACATTTTTGCAACTGAAGTTAAAAAAAAAAAATGTTGTTAGCGGATGCATAGCAGATCTGTGGACTTAGTGGACATGTAGCAATGACACAAAGAGCAACTGACCACATGATCTTTATGGGTATTGATGCAGACTGCAACTTATTCATTCTCAGCTCATAGTAAGCTAAATTTTTTAAACTATGGTCCTTTGAAATTGCATATTTTGGAAAACACACACACATAACTATGATCAATAACGTATTATCTATATATTATATTATCTATATATTAATTACAATGAGAAAAACATATTACATTAATTAGCATTTAGTTATGCATTTTCATTAAGAATAGTGAGAAAAGAGAAACAAGTTTATAAGGAACACAGAGGAATTTAAGTGTAAAAGTAGAGTTAAAAAGTCAAGACAGTTGACACCACAAAAACCCCCCCAAAAAAATTAAGAGTAAAAATCAATAAAATTATGCTCAATAATGAACAATTAAAATCACTTACGATCACAGTTAAGTAGTATGATTGCAGATGAGATGAATGTTTTGGAATACTGATTAGTTTTGGTTACAGGCATCTGATAAGGTTGACCTGAAGGCATTAGAATTAGAAAACAAATTGTGGTTCTGCTTCAAACTTATCTCTTTAACTTTCCTGATGACCTGACTCTTCTAGAGTGATGCCAAGTCTCTCTGCTGAACACCAATGATCATAAGGACCCAGAAAAGAAACATGAAAACACAAGAATAATATCCAAATGTCACACAGACATGCTCAAAACAAGATTTTTGCTGCACCACTTGCTGGCAGTTCTGAGCTCATCACCACTATGACATCCACTATGACAGAAAACAAATGTAAACACAAGTAATTGCAAATATAAAATTGATGCAAGTGAATTTTGTACATGATTTAAAAAATAAAATACTTCCACTACGTATTTACAAATGTTTAAATCAGGGTTGTTTCACTAAAAATAAATAGGGATTAGTCCCAGAGGGCGTAAGCTGCACATTTAAGTAATTAACCCTCAACACCACACAGAGGCAGCATTGTATTTTATTTAACTCAGTGGCACTCCAATGAAATGAGATCGCTTTGATTAGTCTGTTCTGGAGCCTCTAGATCTAATTATGAAAAAAAAGAGAAAAAGAAAAAAGAGCTTTATAACATACAAAAACACAACGGATAACACTGAGCATCCTTTTCACAAAACAATAATTCAACAACAGTGACTTCACTCAGAGGCTTCATCACAGCTCCTGCAAAATAAACTTCTTCAGGAGATTCATTCTGCCCACAGCCATAAACATTTACAATGTCTCCTTGCAAAAACTTGTATCATGAATGTTGCTGACATAATTTTTCATTAGGTATTAATAAAGCATTGTTGGATTGAACTGAATTTAATTAGTGAATGATGATATTAATTTTTTTCTTTTCTAATGTCATGTACTCCTTTTTTTATACAAACATACCATTTTTTAAAAAGATTTATTCAAAACAGTCTTTGATACTTATCTGATTTCTCTCTTTTTGTCTACAAAACCTCTCAAACTTTAATTTATCCAAAGGGGGGAAACATCCCTAATCTGACCTTTCTTTTGTGATCTTTCTGCTCAGTTATCACAAATATCCTTTGCTAGTCACAGTCTGCCAAGTTTCAAACGATTTCAGAATAACTGAGGAACTATTTCCAAATGTAAAGTTCAATAAAAGTGCTGCTGTAGATGACCCACAGTAAGTTAAATTTAGATGATAATTTTTCTCCTCAAAAAACATCCTCTTGCACCTGTTATCTACCACTGTGCTCCAGGGGATAGATAAAATCAGTCAAATATGATATGTTGAAGACATTTGGGTGAAAATGCTGCATCCCAAGTTAATGGATTTTCTTCACCACAAAGGAAATGCATTCTTACTGGGCAGTCATCCAAATCATAATAAGATTGATAAAAGTGTGAATATTACCTAATATATCAATGATTTTAAAAAAAAATTATTTTAACAAGGGATAGCATCACAGCTAACTGAGTTAAATTTGAAATAATTGATTGCTGTTGTTATTGACTTCTGAATATGTGTTGTCACCAAGGCAACAGCATCACATAATCAAACTGTGCGCACTGTGCATCATGCATGGAGGGTATCACAAGTTTACCCTTGTACTCAGAACCCTTTCATTGTTTTTCAAAGAGGGATTTGTAGCTATTGGGATATTCTTCATGCACTTCTAATGACATAATTAGCTTTGTTTAATATTCAAATTTAAATAAGATAAAGACAAAATAATTCACATACAAGAATTCAGCTGGCACAAAGTTCCAACATTATTTATATTCTCTTTGAAAACTATGGTTTTATGCATCAGGACATAATTTTATCATCTGGTCTTTTACATATCTTAAACTAGGTAATTACAAACTTGGATGACAAAACACACAACATATTCTAACCTTTTATTATAACTACTCTTTGAAAGAAAAACAAACTCTACAGCAAAAGTGGCCTGATTATTGGTAAGTGCAAGAAGAAGAGGTTATGGCAATTTTCTGGTCTGGGGCACTCAGTTATGCAATATTGCTGTGACAAGGAGGAAAGACATCAGCTGTGTTCTTAGAGAACCAGATGGTGCTGCTCATCAATCCGGGGACTTATCTGGCCATTTATTTCCAAAAAAATTGAAATCCATCTACAGTGTAATGATTCTTCACATGGATAAATGATTCAAGGCAGTTGCCAGTTTTCTCAGGAGCAAATGTCTTGGCAAGTTCACCTCAAACTCAGATTGTGCGATGCTCAAAGAAGCTGTAAAATATATCAGTATGCCAATATGTCAACTGCTACAGCTCTGAGTGAACAAGATAAATGTTAAACTAAAGGACATCTGTCTTACAGATAAAAATGAAAAGATAAAGATAAATTACATCAAGTAGAATAAATTAGCAGTTTTAAAATGTTTGTTTTATGACAGATATTTCCATTTTTGTCACATACCTCAGCAAATAGCCACAGGGAGAGTTGCCATTTTACATTTTTAAATTCTTGTCCGTCCATCCATCATCCATCCATCCATCCATCCATCCATCCATCCATCCATCCATCCATCCATCCATCCATCCAT
>JAOWBL010000019.1:6840185-6863921 GCA_028564865.1 Zenarchopterus dispar | reverse complement strand
TGCCCTGACCGTTTGACGTACCCATGCTGTGACTGTGTAAACAAAAATTTGTCCCCACAACCGGTGAAAACCAGAGCACACACACACACACACACAAACACACATCTATATATAAAACATTTGCCATTTTTTTCTCTCTCTATATATACACTTAAAAAGAAGGGTTAAATCAATATTTGATAAGAATAAGTACTTAAACATCCACAACTAGAGAAAGGAAATGCTTACTGAACCTGAAATTCCCAGACGGTCTTTTTTTCCAAATACTAACCAGAACCGATCCTGCTTTGGTTCCAAAATTGGGTGTGTAAAGGGTAGTATTGCCTAACTGATGAAGCAGTATGCAGGCAGGCATTTTATATGTGAGAATACTGCACTGCCAACAACTCTAAATTTTTTGGGGGTTCATGGTGTGCCAAAATTTTCCCTTTGCAGTTTATTTTGCTTCTCATTATTTACCATGTTTGCTTTTTGATCCTAATGTGTTTGTCAAATTTATTGCTTATGCAATAGTAAAACTGGAGCGAAGGTTCATATGTTCCTATCTTGGAGAGACAACACACCATCTGTTATCTATACCTGCTTCTTCTTATTCAATATCACGGAAATCCACTGGAGCCCATCCAAGCTCTCTTTGGTAAAAGACAGGAGTACACCTGGGACAGGTCACCATCTCAAGGCTGCTGCATTTTGTGTTGTTGTATTATGGTAGTTCATACATATTCTCAGATTTAAACCCAGCTGGATTCTTGCAGATTTATTGTTCACCATTTTTAAACCTGTCTTTAATGCCAACCCTAAACAGATTTCTTTACTAGAATTACACCACACAGTCTTTCACAAGACTCAAGCATGGTTTTTGCTTTGGCGTCGGACATATGACCACCTTGGTTGGGAGTCCCATGTCATAATCTCCCCCTGTAGCCTGAGCTATACCTAATTTGGCTTGTCTGCTTGGTAGCATTGTATTTTCTTTTACATATTTCCTGCAATGTTACTTTTCTATTCCAAGATTTAAGAAAAGGATATCGGACCTTTTCCATTGGATCCACTATTTTATGTGACAAAGAGACACAGTTTATGGCCAGCTTTAGAGTATTCATTCAGACCTTATCTTTCCAAAAACCTTTGGCAGTGTCTGAAATGTTAATGATGCAATTTTAATGTAGTAATCTTTTGAAAGTTCATTGTGGTATATAATTTAGCAGCAGTATTTAAAGGCCTAATAGTGTGGGATATATTGGCTGTTACAGATTATTTTGCACCAGTGACTTAAAGAAGCAGAACAAGTTGATACAGAAGGCTGGATCTGTTCTGGGGGCTGTTCAGGAGTCTCTGGAGCTGATTGTGCAAAGGAAAATACTTTACAAAATGAAGATGTTTATATGCAACCCGGAACATCCTCTTCATAACACACTGATACAGCAACAGAGTGTCTTCAGTCAGAGGCTTGTTCAGATCTGCTGCAATGCAGACTGCTACAGATCTTTCCTGCCCACAGCGACAAACTTCTAAAATGACTCTTTACAACTGCAACAATTAATTTCCTATTGGGAAAAAAAAAGTATTTTTAAATTTGAATTTTGAATATGAAATCTATAGTATGATTCTAAAGGGAAAGAATGGCAAATTTCAGTCACTGATATGGATGTATCTTGGTTTGGAGGACTGAAAAAAAAGTTTAAAAATAATTTAAGTGGTAAGAGAAGTAAATATATTCAGTTATCTACTGATTAACAAGATAAACAAGGAATTAACTAATAGTAAAATAAATAAAACAACACTTTGACTTCTCGGTGATAAAGCCTTTCAGAGTATGAGTACATGATAGCATTTTGAATTACATGGAAATGAATTGGCTTAATGATTATTTTAGTATCTTATTGTTGTATTAGTCTTGCTAGTGGGAAGTCTACACTATAAAAATAAACTAGGTAGTCATTGTTCTTCAAGTACAGCCAATAAGCATCTGAAAAAATTTAAAAGCCTAAGTAATGTGCTTCATAGAGTTCTTTAAAGACAATTCATTTCCATTTGAAGAACTTCTCCATATGTCATTCTGGAGTTTTATGCTAATTGCATTCTGACGAAGCCTTGTTCAAGTTTTCTTGATTTCTTCTTCAATCTTTTAGAGTGCAGTGACCACTGCTCTCAAGTGCCAAGAGTTCAGAGGAAATTATAGTCCTGATAAAAAAAAGAGGGAAAGTCTGGCAGGGGTCTTTTCTCACTAGATTATGCTAACAAGACCTCCTGGTTCTGTGCTCGCAACTCCCTTTAGATTGAAGGATGATTGTGGGCAAAACAACACGCTAATTGTGATAAGTTTAAAGACCCGTTCTGAGTTGGCGGCAATCCCAGCACTGTTTTCATTTGTGCAGCACTTTGATGTCTTTGCAAGTGTGAGAGACTTCTTCTGGCCCGTTCAAAAGACTGACAAACGACTTTATTTTTGTTTTGCTTCTGAGTCTGCACTTTTCAGGCAATTAGTGTTCAATGAAGGAGAAGACTGTAGGGAGCTTTAACTGAAAAACATATCGACTTTGCCGAGCTTCTCTTCAGGGACTACCACAGGTAAAGCTGCTTAAAAAGTCTACTTTTGCTGCCCTTGTCTCACCAGCTGACTGTCTACTATCAACCTTTATTTGTTTGCTGGGTTTAATGTTTAGCACTAGATAATGATTCTTAATGTGTATTTTATTTAATTCAATTTCAAATATAAATAACACGAGGGCATTAGCACAACTGTAGTATATATGTTTTTCTTTTTCAAAACTTGAAAATCTGAATCTTACTGACTACAGTAAGGTACTTGAAATTTTGAATGTACTCAATTCCTTTTATTTCTTCACTTCTTCATCCATATTTTATTTCTTAACCTTTATTTAACCAGGGAAAGATACTCTTTAGATTTAATGTCTTTTTCAAGAGTGAATTTTTGTTCAATCCCTCTCAGAGGGGTCGCCATAGCGGATCATCCACATCGATTTGGCCCAGTTTTATGCCAGATGCCATTATTGCCGCAACCCCGCAAGCACGGAGACACACACACACACACACACACACACACACACACACACACACACACACACACACACACACACACACACCAGACACACACACACAAACACACAAACAAACACACACAAACGTACCTGTTTTTCAGACTATGGGGAGGAAAACATACAAACTCCACACAGAAAGACTCCTGCTGGACCCAGGATTTGAACAAAGAACCTCCTTGCTGTCAGGCAACAGTGCTACTAGCAACTAAGCCACCATGCTGCCCATTAAATTATTAAAGACATAACACATAATAATTAACAGAAAAAGCAATTGTGGACTTGAGGATTAAGAGGCTCTATCCAAAGAGTCACACAAAATGCAAGGATGTCTTTAACACAAAAAACGTGTTTTTGTAATTTTCTGGTTGTAAAAGGGTTTAAAAAATCTTCTATTACAAGTTCTTTTGCCCTTTTTTAATCATCTGAAAAAAAAGCAATACTCACAATAAACTCACAATAAATTAAAAATGCCTAGGTTTGTGGATACAGTTGGTCTTAACTGTTTTATTCATAATCTTATTCAATTACCTCAGACACCTTTCACTGTGTTTGGTATTTAAAGTTTAGTTGGGAGTTAAGAGAGGCTCATTGTTTCCTGGCATAAACTTTATAGTCTTTGTCAAATGCCACCCAGATGCGTTACTGATTAATTAGGACTAACATTTTAATGGAGCAGAGCTCTGAACTGAACCTTTTTCTAAGCTCAAACACTCCAGCACACCATTACTTTTTTCTGTTTTTAATTCTTTTAATTTTTTCTAATGTCACCACCAAACTTGTGTCTCAGTCCCCCACCACTTTCTTGTGCATAATGCCTGATTTGAATGACTAGTTAATAATCCCACTCATCTATCATCACTTAAAGAGGCCGTAGTTCATTTGAATTGGCTATGAAAAAATAAAAATAAAAATAAACTTGTGTAAATGGGTAATAATTCTTGTCGTTATGACAAACAATCCACTCTTGATACTGTGGGAAGCCAAGAAGCCTCACAGCAGTAAACCATGAGTGGCAAAGTCCGCAGAACAGCTGGCATGCACTCGTTCATCAGCCTTAACGCTGAAGTTGGAGGCTCTTTTGGAGGTTCATTAAGTAGCAGTATCTCCCAAAGGGTGTTTGTAAGTAATATTATTACCCTAATAGACAGCAGGCAATTAGATACAATGTGGCTAATTCCTCTAAATACCTGATGAGAAAAACAATTGTCTCCAAGGGATATGCCAGTCACAAGCTTTGGAACCAGACGCAGATGTTAGCAACTGCAGCTTTATAAGAGATAGACGTAATTACAGAGTAATTCACTGGCATTACTGTCTGTCTAATGGACGTGCAACCATGAGAGGGGAGGAAATTTGGGAATTTAGGATTACGTAGCATCCAACCGCACTGATGCTCAAGAAAAATTGTTCAACAACATAAAAGGGAACATCAGGAGGTTTCTTCTATCCTCAAATTACCTGAGGCAGCGCCATACATCACAACTACTTAGTTACAGAATGTTGTACGCCCTCTCACTTCCAGAAGTAATTCTTCCTGAGACCTGTCCATTGGGTGGTTTTAACCACCCAACTTGATTTATTTCTCTCTGTCCTTATCACTGTTAAGATTCATTGTTAAAATAAGAGTTAAATTATAAAAGACATTGACACAGAATACAAAATATAGGTTTAAAATAGTTGGTAAATCATTATCAAGCAATAGTCAAAAAGTGGAAGAAAAAAATTCTACTAAAATCTCTCATACACGGACAGAATTACCAGTTTTCAAGAAGCTGTGATGCTGTGTGCCATTTTCTGTCTCAACATAGTAGCTTCCCCTTTGGCAAAGTGAGATCAATGCATTTAAACGTGGAGTTGGGGGCAAGGGCCTGCCTTTAATTCCTTTAAGGATGTGACCTCAGACACCAAAACATTGGAAGCATGTTGAGCCACTTACAAGAAGGAAACTTCAGTGAAACCTGACTGTAACACGACTGAACACGTTATTAGTGCTGATGGGAAAATTAGTGCTGATTCACAGAGATTTCCCTATGGTCTATAGCAATGATGAGTCATTTGAAGCTCACTGCCTCCGTTTCTCTGATCTGTACATGTATTTGTGTATGCTGGCATGATGGCGTGTATGCTCCACTTTTGTGTTTAGCTACCAGGAGTGCTTCGGGAGGGCTCAGACTGATCAGTTTGTCATGCTTGTCTGCATTAGGTCTGTGATCCAAGAACCTCATCTGGACCATAAGTCACAGAATATTTGTGGGATCTTGGGGTATTACAGTAATTTGTTCCATACAACCTTTGAAATCGGAAATTTGTTGTGAGGCTTCCGATCTCCCTTCACTTAATCATCATGCGGGGCTCCTTGTGGCTTCTGTACCCTTGGATGCAAACATGCTTCAAACAGATTACTCTGTGTTTTATTTATTTATTTTCACTCTGATAATTTAACATATTTTAATTATAATAAATAACTGTTAAACTGGCATAACTAAAGCAGTATATTTATAGATGTCCTTGAATCTATGCAGAAATCTCCTTATCTTTAAAATTTTGTAAATTATCACAGGATATGGTTAAATTAGGAATTAAGTGGATGTGATCAGGCTGTTTTGGGAAATAGGATGCAGCTAAAAAAATGGTTGGCGGTGGGAGGGTGGGGGATGGGGGGCATCGCTTATCATGGTCGGTCATCAAAGTGGAATTTCTTTTTTATTTTCACAATTATTTTTGAAGTGGGGTTATGGTAAGTATTTCTGAATAGTTAATGTCTTATCCTCTGAAGACAATGATCACTCCATTTGAAGAATGAAGGAGGACTTCTAGGCTAACAGATATTCTGAATGAAGTCTATAAAGGAGGGACTTTTCACCTTCTAAAACAACGTGGAACCCAGAAATGCCATAGTGGATTGAGCCAACGTATAGTTACATTTATTTAAATATATGCCGCATCCCTTTTGAACCAGGTTAGTACTTACTTTGATCATTTCTGTAATCTATGAGGGGGTGGACATGGTGTAGTAGCTAGAGTTGGTGCTTTTGAATCAAAAGGTCATCCATTGACAACCCAGTCCTGTCACATGCCTTATGCAAGAGACTGAACCCCACAGTGCTCCCATTGCCCTGCTACTCACAGTGATAAATGAGGAGCGTTGGGTCAGGATCTGACGTAAAACATATATTTATGTGATCAGGTCTAATGCTGATCAACAGGCTACTGATGATTCACAGAAGCAAGCCCTGCAAATGGAAAAGAAGAAAGAAGCTGCTTACTTTGTGTTGTCCATGAGCAGCACTCAAAAATACGTCTGTTCATTTTGGAGGCATAAGTGTTAAAAAAAACCCCAAAAACAAAACAAACAAACAAACAAAAAAAAACCCAAAACAAAAGTCCTCACATATCACACTGAAGACCAGATAACTTTACCACATTTCCATAATAACTGCTTTCATCTGCAGAGTTTTGTGACCAGTTTGAAGGAATAGCATAAAGTAGCTCTAGGTCTCCTGGCATTTGGAAAGTTTTCAGAGGATGAAAAAAATACACAGACATTGTAGGTTTTTAGAGCCGAGTATCCTTCCAAAACACCTTTGTGCAGTGTTTTGCTGTTATCTGGTATTTATTTGTTATAGAGCAAGCAATTTAGTTTATTTGATGGGGGTTTTATTTTCCGCTCCCAATGGTTTCTGTTTAAATGTGTTTTCACTTTGGACAGTAATTTGATCAAGCAGACACACACGATTTGCATACAAGAAACTAAAATTTACATATGGGTGAAACTGTTGAGAAACACAGCCGCTGAATCTTTTCTTCTCATAGCAAAATGCTGAATGAAGGGTTAATAAGTAAAATCACAGGCTTTTTACAGTTTTTATAACAGTTTTCTGTCATAAGACTGTACAGACCTTGCTCATCAACCATGCTGGTAAGTAATGTGTAATAACTGCACCCTGCCAGTCAAAATATTCCCAGTACAGCAGTGGCAGCTTGAGCGCTAATAGTTGAGTTTGTGTAGGATTGTCTATAAGTTGCTGTCACCAGTAAATTAAGTGAAAAACATAATCCAGTTGAAGTTAGCAAACTTTGATCTCAGAGGAGGGCTCAACTGCAAGTATCACGTGACTCATGGTTTTTAGACCCCAAGCTCTGGGTTGCCATGTTGGCTTTATCAGTTTGCTGCTTGCCAGCTGTGAAGACCTCTTTGTCTTTAATGGACCACAGTGGCACTAAGGAAATAATGAATCATGCTTTTAATTGATGTTTTTTTTTTTTTGTTTTTTTTTTTTAATGGAAGACTTAAGAAATGCATTTGTCTTTATTAGCTGGCTGAAGCACAGAAAAAGTATCCTAGTGCCTGCCTGTGTGGTAAAATGATTCAGTGTATACAAAATATTGTATTTTTTTAACATTATGTGTGTTTTGAAAATAAACAGGACACAGATATACTCAGTTTTGCGCAGCTCAATGTAAGCACACAATTTTAACAGCACAGATATATGAGTTGCAAGTTCCCCATAAGTTCTTAAGCTACATCAAAGCGCATTCCACTTGGTGTGAAGTCTGTAGTGGTTCATAATTGATACCAGCACTTTCTTTTTTAATAACCCATTGGAGATTCAAAGGAACCTGAATGGAATCCCCCTTTGGCTTCCAAAGGAAAGAATTTCTTGAGTTGAAATCTGTTTTTGATACGAGAAGACAAATAATCAGGTCATTAAGGGTAACCATAAAGTGTGTCGGAAATTTGAGTAAAACACATGGAAAATCCTGATATTGTGAGACTGGAGGTAGTGGCAAAGAAACTCGTAAAATAAATTAAATTTCTATAAATAGTGAAAGGCTAAAAAAAAAAAAAAAAAAAAGGTTGACAATATCAAAACTTGATTGCCCAAATGCGCCAAGTTTAAAATAATGTATCTTTTTCTCTGAAAGTATGTATTTTTGGAGTGCTGGCTCTTGTTCTAGGTGCAAAATTGGAAGACAAATATACCAGCATCCAAACACACTTTTTCTTTAATGTCAACACTGCTTAATTAATCTTGTACATTACAGAACACAGTTATATCTCTTTTTTTAACTTTTTTTTTCTTTTTATAAGACACTCACTTGAAAACCAAGTTTTGATTTATTTAGCTCTATTTGTAGGTGTATCTCACAAAACTACAGCATGAGAAGTCATGGCAAAGACAGTGAATAACTAGATTCCACCTCAAACACGTTCTCTGCCTGTAAGTCCAATGGTTCTGGGTGTGAAAAAGCGGTGAAAGAAGACAACGCTTTCAGAGTCACGGGGTTCTTATCTGCCAGTTCCACTTTGAGACATATGAGGTCTTTTGTTGTTTGGCTTTCAGGGCAAACGTTTTACATGGAAGCGCGTGCTGACTGACAATTAGCATGTGTCTTGTGATGACGCATAGAGGTGCCACTTCTTTTTTTGACCCACTTAAACCATTTTTTCCTCAACTGTTCTTATAAATCAGCCAGTGGTGCAGTTCATGGTTAGTTGTTCTTTATTCAAATAGAACTGCAATTAGAAATTAGATTTTCCTTTATTGATATAAGCTCCAGTGGGGAAAAATATGCCATTTGTTATTACAAAGTTATGATTGCAACATAAAGTGGTTGTGGTTTCTCTAATTTGTTTAGATACATTTTATGTTTGAGGAATCACTCCTGAAGTCAAAGGAAAAAAATGCATCCATTTGGATTTGAAGACATGTAGTGCCTCCCCCCAACTCCTCCCAAAAAAAGAATAAAATAAATAAAAAACACATATAAACATTACTTTGATTTACCATGGCAGCATCTGTTAATTGAGTTACTGAGTGGAATCGCTTACAAAAAGGAATAAGAGTTTCAGTGATTAACTGGATTATACAACAGACTGTTAATGCTAAGTATACTGATTTTTACATTTGGACTATTGACACTAATGGGAAACTTCAAGTGGAAAAACCTTGATGTTTCTACTCAGTGATGCTTTAATAAAACATTATGATTTAAAGACAAGACCACTTGTAACTGTAATTGTGCCAGATGGAGCTACCAGGAAAATCAAAATAGACAGCAGGAGCAGGGAAAGGTTTCCACTCAATCAGCACATACTACTGAGATGCCCCTTAGCAAGGCATTATAAACTGCTTTAGTGAAGTTACTTGGAGGCTGCAGATACGCTGTGCAGCATTTTTCTTAATTTCATGCAAGCATATCCTATTCCACAGCCTGCTAGCAGAAGCTTGTCTTAACAAATATGGTCTCAATGCTTGTGCATTGTTTTGACATTTTTTAAATCACATCCTTCCAAAGAGAACTTTATATACATCCCTTTGTTTAACATTATGCAAGCAATTTAATTCCCTATGGGGAGGATTTTAACAGACACTGATAAAACTCAGACATCAGTTCATTATGGATATTATAAGCCTGCTTAATTTTTCTAACAGTGAAAGAGGCAAGCGCACATTAAGCTGTTAAAATTAATTTACCAAGACATTTGAATGTGATCAAGCTTAATTTCCTCTAAAGAAATTGTTCTCCCCGCTGTGGCATTTGCCACTTTCCAAATTGAAACCACTGTACCTGTAAAAACCTGAAACCTTTATGCTCATGGTTTTAACAGTGAGCTGCTTGGGGAGCTGATGCACATGTAAAAGGGGGTCCTGGGCAGGTTCTCAAGCAGTAACAGGGCACGTTTCCATTCAAATTCCATGAGCGACTGTTTATGGTGGTGTTTCCCAGTGAGTCTGTGGTGTTGCAGAAGCTCTGGTTTTGTTTTGTTTTTGCTCTGGATATTGGAAAGAATGTGTTTCCAACACAGATGAACCATGCCAAAGACCAGTTGATGGTGCCCCGTCCTACAAAACCACTCCCAGATGCTCAGCAGGTTTTACGCATACACTTTCCTCATTATTTGAGGATTTAGTTGCTCGGAATAACATTGGCCATGTTTGTCAAAAGTACAGAAATGAGTAAGTTTTTATTATAGAATGTGGGAAAGTCTGAGCAGAGCATTGTCATTGTAGATTGTTTGGAAATGAGTGATGTTAATTAAGGAAATTATGCATGCCAGGAGCAATACTTTTTTTGTGTGTTCCCATTTACAGATCTAAAATGAGTCAACTTACCTGTAAACCAAAGAAAAAAAACACATAAGATTGATGATGGGGTTTTACATACAAAAGCAGATCTAGCTGATTCATAATTATATAATCTTGACATCTTGATGTTTTGCTTTTTTTGCAAAAAAGCATTGATCTAGGCTTAGTAAGAAAGATCTGTTTCATCTCATCTGCATTTATCCCATAGTGTATTGGCCTTTCCCCCACTACAATCTTCTTTTACTACTATTTTCCCACACTATCAAACGACATCTCATTTTAAATTCTGATTACATTAGCTCTTGTCCAATGATCTTGTTTCAGCCAGTGAGTCTCATCCAAAATCTCTGCAACCTGCATTCAGATGCCGGGGGTCTTATTCCCCTTTTTTTTTTTTTCTCAGATCACTATTCCACTGTAACGATTCCTTGGATTCAATCACCAAACAAAAGTTTTAAATCCATCCTTTCAACATCACTACATTTTCTTTCACTTTTCACTGATCTCTTTATATTCAATCATGTTTACACAACCTGCAAGTCAGTTTCGAATTAATCAGCTTGATACACTTAAAGGAAAATGACGGGAAATGCTAATCCTATCAAAGCTTGCCACACGCTCCCCCTTTGTAGGCAACAAAGCTTACACCTTAAAGCTGCACTTTTGTTGGTGCTTGTTTAATGATGTAACCATTTTACAACTTGGTTCTGCTGGGGCCTCTTTTGCCAACTAGGATATCCAACCCAAATACCTGTGGGTAAGGGGGTAAAAGGAGAAGTGTTTCTTTGCATGCAGCATTAATTTGCCCTGTATGAAACTGCTGTAATTGGACTCCCAAAAATAGATCCTCAGCATTGAATAACTGTGGGAAATGAAATAGTGTTTGGTTATAAATTCAACTGATTTGTATTTTTTTTCCTTGCCTGCCTTCATGAAGTGAATACTACAGATTAATATAGCAACAGGGAAGCAGACTGATGTTGGAGCCATGGTACATAGATTTATAAGCCCTGCCTGTCTGAAAAATGATACAGGGATCCAACAAGATGCTAAAAGAGGAAAGTCGAAGCCTACCAACAAAAACTGGAAAAGAAAAGAAGTAACTGACTGTACATTTTATTTCAGACTTTATCCAAGGGAAGCCACACCATGCATATGTGGACTTCTAAAAAAAAAAAAAAAAAAAAAACCCAAGGAAGGAGAGTCAATCAGACCCATCATTAACCTCAGGCGCTTTCACACAGAGATCAGGGTATAAAAATGAGCTGGAGATCATGTCTTCATTTTGTCTCCACTCTTCAGTGCGCTGTTCATTGACATTGATCCCATGAAAGTGTAAAATATCTCCCCCCAAGTGTGCTTTCCTAAAGTATTATGGTGTTTCGTAATCAGAAGATGGTCCCCTTCCTCTACTTCACAGTCAGTCAACAGCACTTCCCTAATGTCTCTAGTCACTGGAATGCCTTCTTTAGAGCCGACTGAATAAAACAAGAAGCTGAATAAACATAAAAATGAAAAGAAAAGTTTCTACCTGGTTGTTCTCTTGGGGGACACATAGTGCTGGACTCAGTTTCCCATCTCTGCTAGTGTTTGGAGTGTTATGGCCGCTGCAGGAGGGAAACGTTGGCCTGGCTACAGTGTGAGGGAAACAATGGTCCAGTTTCAGCTGGTGGAGGCTCCACCAATTTTCTAAGCATGGGAACAGGGTTGCTGAGTTGCTAGTGTCCCAAGTTGAGTGATAACATTTGTAATGCCCGTCCAGCTGGCCTCTGCCTCTCCAACCATTGCGGTTGAAAACCCAGTTTTCACTCTTTTTTGTATTTAGCCGCCTTGAAATCCTCTGCACTGAGTTCGCAGCCATCCTTGAGTCCCTATTACTCCTTTCTCCACTGTCAATTCACACAATACTCATTTAAACCCCGTGGTGCCACTGTTAATACCCCCAGATGCAGACCAGAGCCCAGTGCCAGAACAAAATGTTACACTGTTCAGCCTCTCTCCAATTCACACAGCGGGGCAGATTGGAAGTGATACAGAAGTGGAACAAAGTGAGAGTGTGAATGGGGCTTCAGTCAGCTGCTGCTTCACAAAACACCTTGCTTCCACATTAGGCATTTTTTGTAGTTCTACGCAGCAACTTTGTTTGTAGTCTGCTACTAAGGGCCTGTGTTGTTGTTGGTATTCATGCTTGTGTGTTGTTGTTTACATCGTTCTATAATCAGACCACCAATCAATAGATGGTGGTGCAAGTTCTTTTCTGCAGCACTGTTCTTTGCAATCCTGAGCTTTTTTTTTCTTACTTCCATTATGTTGCTCAGGTACAGCAGCAGAGTATGTAAAGCATATCTTGAGGGAATTGGAGCTGGTAAATGTTTAGACACATGTGTTTATACTAAAATTGCACCAATCCATCTTTCTACCAGGCTTGAAAATGACAAAGGGTTAGCAGCGGGAAATACAAGGATGACAACGAAGAAGAAGAAGAAAACTACCAAGCAGACCAATTGGATTTCTTGCAGTTCACCTTGACCATACCTGTAGTTTACAGCATACAGTTTCCTGCTACAGTGCACATAGATTGACTGTTTGATGTTGAAGCAGAAATTGGTGCTGCATAACCCTGGTTATGCACCACCAATTTTAAATACTATAGTGGGTTTTACAGACAGAAATATGGATGTCCTATGGGTTTTCCAGCAGAATGCTTAATACCTACAAGAAAATAGCACCAGTATACTGGTTCAGACATACAGATGACACCTGCATCAAATTACAAACTCACGAAGTTGAGGCTTTTATCAAATACACCAATTTCGTGGACAACAAGCATAAATAAGAATTTGGGGGGGCAAAGCAACAAGCTGCCTTTTGTGGACTGGGATGCTTGTATTGAGGAGGAAAGATGTTTTAATATTGAAGTATACTGGAAACCAACCCAAACAGATTAATACCTGCTTTTAGACTCACACCACCCACTAGAACACAAACTATCTATCAATAGATCTCTCCACCAGAGCTGAGACAATTCCCACTAAGTCAAAAGAAAAACTCTGTAAACCAACAGCACTCTTATCAAGTAAGAGCTGAAATCTGGAAAAAAAAAAAAAAAAGAAATACCGCAGTATCAAACAGAGAGGAAAAGAAAAACAGGCACAAAAATGTTGTCATTCTACGTGCAGCAGGAGTTTCTCGGAAACTTAAGAAGATCTTCTCCAAACACAACATCTCAGTGCATTTTAAACCTACCAGAAACCTCAAACAAGAACTTGGTCACTCTCAGCACAAAACACCCAAACACTTAAGTGAGAAGCATAAACAACTCTATAAACACACGTGACAATAGAGAAGAGTCAGCTTCTCACGTCAAGACTCAGCATTCAACCTGCTTCTTAGGAATGATGAAAATGATGGAAAACCATAACATTCTGTTTTTGGATAGGAAGACAGGCGCTTTGAGAGTGTCATAAATAAAAACCTAACATTTAACAGGAGATAGCTTCCTGTTTCACATATCGAACACTTTGGATTTCCTCACAAGGTGCTTTCACAACCATCAGCATGTTCATTTGCATGATGAGAACATCTAACAAACTGATCAGATAACTAACTTGTAGTGAATGAAAGACCCTTATAACCCACAGGATGGACAGATGGGTTAGTGATTTGCATATGACATGAATGTCCCGTGAGGCTTATAGACTTGAAACTCCTTGTCAGTATGCAAGAATAGAAGAATGAATTTAGATCTAAAGAAAAATGTCTCCAAGAAACAAAAAGACCAGCTACCCTTTTCCCAATCTTTTTCTTATGTGTACTCTAAAGAGAATAGAAATGTTCATCTTGTTAAAGTAATTGAAACCTTATACTTTAGCTTTCCGTCTCATCTTTTAAACTAAATCACTGTGTTAGTGACTATCTTCGTGTGTTTAAAAAACAAAAAGAAAAGCTCTACAATACACAGCTTTTCTGTGTCTTTAAATGTCTTTGCCATTTAAAGGCTATCTTTGTGATCAGTTGGTCAACCTGAAGTGAGTTCAGCACAGTCGGGCCCATATCATTAAGCTGTTTGATCTCACCCCCAAACACAGCGGCACAGTGTCTCCTGACATGTCCTGGGAACACAGAATTTCACAACAAACAGGTGATTAGCATCAGAGGGGAAACAAATGATGGACCTGATTCAGAACCAGCGCTGCGACCTTATAGGGAAGATTACTGGCAGGTGGAGCCAATTGTCCAACAATGGACCAGTCGCGAGCTCGAAGAGCAGATGATTGCTGACAGATGGAAGCCTCCAAGTCTAAGAAGAAAGCAATCAGGTGGGAGAGGAAGATGTGGGGGGTCAGATGGAGGAGGGCGGCACCACGGCTGCTACCAGACAGATGAAAGGCCGGCATGATGTCAGCCTGACTCAGTGTACACAACCACACTTACTTTAGCCCCAAGCAAGGCTGATGTAATGGCTCCCTCCCAATGTGGTGTGGGGTTATGTATCGCCGTTAGGTTTGGAAAGGTCACAAGAAGCAGCTGATATGTTACTACTACTACCAGACAACTGCAGTGGGGTTCCTCTAGAAGCTGACCATTTCAAAGGCTGCACATGCTCTCATGTGAAGATTTCAACAGCCTTTTCCATTAGATCTACAACACATCTCTTTGCTTGTATCTACTTTTAGAATGAATAATGTTTACACTTTCTGAACTGCTTCTGTTTATGAATATTTATAAAAAAAATAATAAAAATGCCATGTTAAAACAAGGGGGGTGTTATGCAATTCCAGTGACATTTATTACTACATTAATAGTGCAAGACACCCATGAAATGTTGATAAGTTACAAATGGAAGATTAAAGAGGAAGACTGGAGAAATAATCATTTAGGAATCAGAAATAATTTGTTTGCAGCTCCATATAGAAACACTTGGACTAACTCATGAGTGACAGGAGAGTCAATCAGACACCAAGATCTTCTGGTAATATGTACTTAATTTCTTTCACCTCACATATATTACTTTTGTTTGGATTCCAAAATTATTCAAATACACCTTGTATAAGGATATACTCATTTTAATCTAGCTATGCCATTTTCATGCAGGAATCTCAAAAATGATCCCTGCATGATCCCAAGATAAAGTTTAAAATATTGTATGACTGCACATAAATATTTTTTCTGCGTGTTTTAACCTTATTAACAATTAACCTCAATAATATTAAAACAATGCTGGAAAAAGGAGAGAGTCCACACTGTATCCTTGTTGCCTCTCTTACTGTATAAAGGAGCAATTCCCAGGTGTTCGTAATCTTAGGCATCCCATCTCTTTGCAAGATAAGAGGCTACATGAAATAGATAAGAAGGTTAATAAGATAAAATGTCCAGTGTTTAACTTATTTCAATGTGCATGCTAGTAGTTAAGAGTGTAATACCTATAATTTTTTCCATTGGTGTGGGGAAAGATCAAAGTTTGAGTCAAATAAGGGGGTCATTATGAAGGTCAGTAGTACAACAGTAAAACAATAAACACACATTCAAGTGTTTGACTGTGACCATGGTTTCAGGTGACATTGCATATTAATTTGAAATGGGAATGGAAAAGCTCTCCCATGTTAAATGCAATCTAAGATCTCTATCCAACATCCAAAGGTATAGAATACATAATGCACAAATCATAAGATTTCCATGTTTTCCCTTTCTCTTACTTCCCAGCCTGCTGCTTCTTTTTCTTATCAGTATCATGAAATTCATTACTTTCCCTGATGAGACACCTCCGTAGATCACTGCAGTATTACTACACAGGTGATATACATTTTCTAGTACAACCAATTTATGCACATGTCCCTACAATCTTTGGTTCTTCACAAGGGGCTTGGGAACTTGAGGGTTCTTTGCAGTATCTTGGCTGTTCTTTGGATGGTGCCCTTCTGGACAGAGGTCTCCAACTTTGTTACTCAAATCTGCTGGAGCCTCTCTCCTAAGCTTGCTCAGTGACATTTAATCGAAACATAATGGTTGAAAAAAAAACTGCTAGTGGTTCAGCTCATTGTTAATTATTCTTTATTGAAAAAGAACTGCATTTTTCATGTGTAAATTAGATTTTCTTTTTTTGGTATACCCTCCAGTGGGAAAATATGCCATTTATTATTACTAAGGTTTGGTTGCAATGTAAAGTAGCTGTGGTGCCTTCCCTCATTTCCTCTTCTCCTTCTTCATTTTTAAATTCATTGTATTTTACAGAAATTACTCATAAAAACATTACCATGATTTACCCTGATAGCATTGTGCATCTGCTAAATGAGTTACTGAGTGGAATGTATTACAAAAAGTACAAGAGTTTCAGTGATTAACTGGATTATACATGAGACTATTGCAGCTGAGCAATCTGATTTTTACATTTGGAGTATTGACACACGAGAAACCCCAAGCGGAAAAACCTTGATGTTTCTTCTCTGCAATGCTTTATTAAAGCATTATGATTTAAAGACGAGACCACTTGTAACTGTAAAAGTCCGTTGCCAAATACATGGCGCTACTAGGAAAATCAGAGTACGCAGAAGAAACAGGGAAAGCTTTCCACTCCATCAGCACATACTGTTGAGATGCCCCTTAGCAAGGCATTGTAAACTGCTACAATGAAGTTACTCAGAGGCTGACAATACATTAGGGAACCTTTTTTCTTAATTTACTCCAAATAAATCTATTCTTACCTTATTACCTTGCCACAGAGAGTACACATTGGAGGACAGTTCCTCTTTTTTTCTCCTAGACATACATTCTCTCGGCATGCTTTTCTGTAGTTTTTGTTCTCAATCAGGTAGTCAGAGCTATGAATCTTTGTTTGGTAGGCTTGTCTCAGGTATTACTGGTTAGTGTTTGGTAAGGACAATGCAGTGGAAGGTATTTGGTGGGAGTGGTAGCCTAGTGGCTATAGAACTGGGCTTAGAGGTGGGCTGGAGGACTCAGGTTCAAGTCCCGAAGTTGGCAACAGAGAGGCCCTTAACCCCCTCTAAAAAAGGGAAACATAAGTCAGCCCCCTGCTCTTACTGTGTAACGGTAATAATGGGTTAAAAGCAGAGGACTAATTTCCCCAAGGTATCTAAAATAAGGTTAATAAGGTATCTACAAATAAAATATTAATTGTGGGACATGGATCCACCATCCCAGGTCACTAGAGGTCATCAGGGCTTGTTATTGAGGTTTGATCTAAGAAGGCCCAGTAAGTTATCTAAACCTGCATAGTGTTTTGCACCCATTTTCAGATAATGATGACAAATCCCCTTTTCCCATTGTCTTGCACCCCACTCCCTACCTCTCCATCAGCCTCTACTTGTGATAGCAAAATTAGTTTGTAGACTCTCCCCAACTAGTGAACCTTTCTGTTTGTGAAACCATGTTCTTGATGTCTGACTATTCTGATTTCAGTCAAAGTCATTTTTTTTTTCTTTTCAAAATTCAACTTTAGTAAGAACTTCATTAAGAGCTCAACAGATTGAGTCAACATCATAAAGTTCATGCATTTACAAACACAATCTGACATCTGAGGACAACAACTTCACCCACCGCATACGTTTTGCACAGACTCAGCAATGACGAATCAAGGGAGGACATCTGGAAAATATGACATGGGAGCAAACGCAATTATACATTGAGATGCAGCTATAATTAAACATTTCCAGTGGAGTGGCAGTACACCTGGAATGCCTCCTGAGTCGAAGTGACAGTGAGACCATCATCAACATGGCGCCATAATGATTTTAACACTGGACGTTATTCCGGCTGTTACCATAGCAGAGTCTGGTCCCATACAGAAGGCAATTACTTTAAAGACAGACACAGAACAGAATACGTCAAAAGAAACAGACAGGGAGAACTTAACAGTTACAGAAATACAAAAAACAAACAAAAAAACAGTCGTGTAGTTTTCTACCAGGGATAGAAGGAACTTTCTATTCAATAAGAGGAATGGGTTCTTAATATTAATTTGAAAGTTTAATTATGTTCATGCAAAGGCATTCTCAGATGTGTGTTCTCTGACAATAGTAATCTATACTACTAAGCTAAGAAAAATACATTGAGGAGTGAGACTGCCCACCACACTCTACAATAACTGCTTAAACTGTCTGTGATTATGACTGCAGTCGTGTCATGGTATAACCCAACCATCACTGCAACTGCAGCTGTAACCGTGCTTTGGTTAACATGATTAGAGCTGTAGTTCATTTGTTTATAATGTTTGTAACAATACCTACATGCAATGGTAAGCCATAATATTAATGAGCAGCTGAGGTTTGCTTGATGCACATATGTAATTTACCAGAAATGCAGCAGTTCGAATGGCTAAGGTACAGCTAAACATATTCTTAGAAACACAGTTCTCACCGCAAATGCAGTCGAAGACTGAGCAGAAAACATATCTGCATTCTCAGCTTTGCCCAGCACCGCCCAGTAAATCAGCTGCAGCTGTGTTCATGTCCAGTAGCAGCATACGATTGCAGGTTGTCCTTCTGGAAGGAATAATGAGCAATAAATAGAACACGCAAAATTTCAGCTCTCCTTGCTCTAGTTTCTGCAGACTGCTTTATACTTTACAATAAGTTAAAAATAGTTCACATAGCTAAGGAGGACCCAAAAATGATCGGAGAATATAATATGTGTACATGACAAAAATTGTTTTGAAATTGTTGATATAAATCACAACTGACAAAAAGTACAACAAACACAGACTTCCAGGGTTGCTGCACAAAAATAATGAGACAGTGAAATATCAGTCACTTCCCTTCACCATTTCCTTCTTCACCACCACTCTAATTTGTCAAAAACTCAAAAGAGGCCCAACAGAAATAAATAATAGATTCATATATGTGTGTTTTTAAAACATTTTTTTTAAATGGTCACTTTTTGTAATAAGTAAAATGTGTTGTGGACAACAAAGGTCTACAGATCTTTCTAGTGCAAGGCAGTCTTCATATTCCAAATATGTTGCACAGAACCAATTGGTCCTGTAACTGAGCAACATCCAAACACACACAACTTCATTTGCAAAGCAGATGGATCAGTTATATGATATCATTCCACTTAAGTAATGGTCTGGGTTGCTGGCTTTCTCATCCATGACAGCAAGGCAAAAATGGAAAGTATGAATTAACTAAATTTTTATTTTGCAGCTTTTCTAATCCCAAAATAACCTGGCAATTATTGTACCACTATTTATGTTTTGCATATTAGGAATCTGAGCCCTCCTGCCTCACTCCAAAAAAGTTCCCACTTTGAGTCTTAGCTGTGCATGACAAGCATTTGTCTTCATCTGTCCCTTATTTAGACCCGCATATTCTTATTTAGGGTCAGGGGAATCTGCTGAAGCCTATCCTAGGTATCCTTGGTACACCCCGGACAGGGTGCTGAGCCATTGCAGGACCAAATATATACATACAATGGCACACACATTTGCTCTTATAGGCAATTTAGAATCACCAGTTAACCTAATGTACATGCATTTGGACTGTGGGAGGAAGCCGAAGTATCCAGACTAAACCAACGCAAGCACACGTGTCCACAATGGAATTTCTACAAATTTTTCTTAATGTTGGTTGAGGATTGTACTGAAAACTAGTATATGTATGACTGATTTAAAATGTAATTATAATGCTAACATATTAATTTTAGATATATAGCTGTCTGCATTTCTTAACTGTTTAAACCTTATGGTATCAGTGTTGATGCTATTTAAAAATTAACTGTGTCTCAACTGCACAGCTAACATTCCAACATTCTCCTTGTGAGAAAACGCCAACTGCTTAACAGCAACTTAATGGTAGAAATGCTAAGTTTTGATAAAAATATGGATGGGGCAATAAGCCAGGTCTGTGTTCTTTGTTTTACTTTGTTTCTTTTTAAAATTTGGCAGGACACATTTACTGTATCCTGAGCTTAGTAACACAGCATGCAATTGATTTAAATAAATGTAAGCAAAGATTTTATTTATTTTATTTTATTTTTTTTAAATCCAATATCAGTTATATGAAAGTTCCTACTGCTGACATAGAGCTCACAAAATGCATGGCTCTACAAGATTAACCTGTAGTTTAATCTGCACTTATTAAAATATTAACAAAACAGACAACAGAAGTTGAAGAAAAATTAAGCTAAATGTGGTTAATTTGTTGCTCATAATGTATATTTTTTATTGTATAAGAGATACAAAGAAATATTCAAAGAAATTTCTTCTCATGAAGGTGTGCCATAAGACATGTCATTGTGCTGTCACAGGTTGCTGCGCAGAAGTGGAGGATTCAAACACAGTAACATGCCTGGCAGGAGTACAGCAAGACTTAACATGGGGAAAATGACGACACACAACGCCAAACAATGATGGTGCTCTGGCAAGGAACAAAGGAAACTGGTAGTATAAATACTGAAGGAGCCGGTACTAACTCAAACCAGGTGAGTGACAACCTGTGTGAAACAAAGATGTGAAAGCAGACCTAAATAAAATGCAGTAAAGGACAACACCTCCTACCACCACCACCACCACCACACACACACACAGTTTTCTCTGTGTGTCTCTAATTAATTTTATTCTCAATGCTCAGAATTATAATAGCCCTAAACATAATATAGTCAATTTTGGAGTAAGTAATAATCAAATAATCACTTACTCCAGATAATCAATTTTGAATGAAGTGATAATCAAATCAATCTACAACACATTCTGAGTACAGTCAAATCACCTTAAGATGACTTTTATGTGTTTTATGAGTTTATACAGCACCAATACAGAAGGTGAGGACTGCTTTTTAATACTTTGTGATAGTGGGTATTATGTAGGCATTTATCTTTAATCAGAATATACTCATATGACAACATTATTAAAAAAAATCTGCAATGCATGTAAACAAATTGTTAAATAGTGTTTTATTTAGAGGAAAATCACTTGTTGGATCATTCTTGTCCATGTGAACACATCCACTTTTGCTCTCACTATTGTGCTTGTATTTAATATCATATTTACAGCAAGCTAAGTAACTTACATGCATCTGTAACAGTTGATTATATTTTATTACTACAGTTTGCCCCATATATGTCAGTATATATGTGTGTACACATTATACAACAGGCCTTGTACTTAAAGCAGTACTTGATCTTTTGAAAAAAGGAAATATTAGTTCAGTCATTCAGTCAGTCAAAAAAAATACAGCCTCTGGTCAGTTGTTTATATTTGATTTTAAAAGGTGAAGAAAGGAGAATGAGAGATTGTGGTTAAAAAAATGTGGAAGGAGGTTCAAATGAGCTAATATTTCAGTAAATGTAAAATCAGCTGGGTTTATTTTAAAGCAGACCTCTATTTTTATAGTAATTTGTGCTGCTCATTTCATAATGTTAGTCTTGGATCTGGCTTGGTGAGAGTGCAGAGCCGCGTTAGATTAGCCATCTGCACAGTATAAACACAGACCTATTCAGCTAAGAAAGGGGTGCAGGGATGAGATAATGCTAGTACTATCTTGTTGAAGTCATTTACAAGACCAGCCACATTACTTGTTAATATTCACCCACCAGCCATGCAAATGAGAGAGGCAAAGGCAGAATTAATCCCTTGGACAAGTACAACTGAATATAATTAAATCATGTGTGCACACGGTCTGGGCTCAGCCACATCAAAACAATGTGAACCTTCCCTGCTCAGAGAGAAGCTGAGCCTGATGAGTACATGGCAAGGGCGTTGTCCATTAAAGAGAACCCCTGATTTTTCTCACAGATCTCTGAGTTTGTAGAGCTGCTTTTCAGGTGGTCCTGTGGAAAGTCAGGCACCGAAGGGCTCCAGGGGTCTGTACAGTGTTGAACTGTTTTCCTCCCGGTCTTGGTGTAAAGACCAAATGTTATTTTTTTTTTCTTTTCTTTCACTCACTGTTCCACTTGTTTTCCCTTGCCTTAATGAGGCATCAAAGACCAACAGGCCATAGAAGTGATTTTGTATTGTGTGAAGTCATTGGACTGGAGTTACTCGTGTTTACTGGTGTTAGGTAAAACATGCACGATACTCAGTTTGTATGAGGTTTCAATTAAAGACATCAGCTGTGAATAGAAGTAAAACAATGAGTGGGTTTCAAATTGGTCTCACACTAAGACTTCTAATAATAATAAAAGTAATAAAATATCAAATTGTACCACAAATTAGCAGAAAATTGTATGTGGCACTATCAACATAGTAACCATATGTTTGGGGAAGGTTATTGTACTATTAAGGAAATGGAAGAATACAAGTTCAGACGACCCTATAATGTCTTCATGTCCTCCTTCTCTCAGATAAATCTTTGAGGGCATTATCTTTCGTCAGTCTTTTATTTCTTTCATTTATTTTCATACATACCTCTGCTAATTACAGCCGAGTTTTATTTTATATTTTAACCCTCTTCAGGCATTCAGGCAGGACTCTAAAAGGATGCAATTCTTGTTCACAGAACCTGATTTTAAAGGAGAGGTTTCTATTTGCTGACTCGTCTAGGTAGGTCATATTTGTGTAGATAAACCTGCACAGCAGAGCAGCGTATAGTACCATTTTTCAGATTCTGCAAAATTGATCCTGCAGTCTTAATGTGCATTCCTGAAAGTTCTTTGAGTTGAGTTTTTCTTAACTTTCAGACCTCAAATTTAATCCTATGTCTGCATTTACTTGAAAGAGATGTAATAGCAAAATTAATATATATATATATATATATATATATTTTTTTTTTTTAGTTATATAATGGATCTTGGTTGGATTTATTTTCAAAGTCCTGCTGCTTGCATGGTGAAGCACATGGCTTCTAAATAATTTAAAAAGTCAGAGACAAAGCTTTGCTTTAAAAAGTTTTAAAACTTGCATTATCTTGCTTTCCCTAACCTGACTAAGAACAGTATATAAACCTAAACCTGGAAAGCCAGACCACTTTCTCTCTAACTAATCCACTGAAAAGAACATCTAACTGAAAAGCATCATGAACTTTAAAATATTTGAGTTCACAGAGAACACGTGAATGCGGTGATGTATTTCCTGCAGCCACAGGTGCTATCAGATAAATGATAGATAAGCATTCCACCGGGCCCCGGAAATAATGATCTTTGGCAGATATCAAGCACAGCATGTATAGTCATTAATTAAAGCTCATGTCAGTGGGACAAGGGTTTAATAAGAGCAAGAAAACTGGCATGCTTTCTGTTATGAATCAAAACATTTACCTTGCAGGAGAACACAGGGGAGATAACCATACATCATTCATTTAACATCTCAGTCAATACTGAAAAATCTAGTAATATGAAAATTACAGATCAAAATGTCCAACACACCTCCTCACTGACTATGCCACTCCAGACATTTGTAAGTATAGAAGTTAGTATAGTTTAAGTCTTTAAAAATATACACTAAAATTACCAGTAATAACAATAAGAATCTTTTACTGTAGTAAGGTTTGTATTTCTGCATAAATTGCTGAAATAACTGTCTTTAGATGATCTATCTTTAATATATGTTTTCTGCTAAAAATAAAATTTAAAAAATGTGGATCACAAACAATATATATATATATATATATATATATATATATATATATATATAT
>JAOWBL010000019.1:6809785-6837617 GCA_028564865.1 Zenarchopterus dispar | reverse complement strand
ATATATATATATATATATACATATATATATACTCTAAGTCTAAATTCTACTTCTAGCTAATGCCAAAGATATCTAGAGATCGCATAACATTCTCGTGCAGTTTGCCCACCTCAGTCTCAACCATTCACTTAGTGACACCCTTTTTAGGTTTACATGGTACTGTCTCATCATTGAACCAAATCAGAGTACAATTATTTGTATTTTCATCCTGCTTTACATCTTGTTGCATGTCCTGTATGTTTGAAGTGGGCAGAGCTAAGCTTCAGCTGATTTTGATTCTGACCCCCAGAAGAGAGGTTGAAGCTGAGATGTTAACTCCAACCACCTTAACCAGCTGAAATGAAAAGGTAAAGACAAGATATTTAACACATTTTATGAAAAACCCCAGTGTAAACCTTTAGGGGGAAAATGTATAATATGTTTCATTTAAATAGGACATTGCTTAGTTTCAGAGGCTCCAGTTGCAGTTTAGAGGAAAAGAAGGACAGATGGGAAAACAGGAGTTATTTATCATCATGTGGCAGCTGTTGAAAGATCTGAGTAGCAGCTTTCGTATCTGACAGCTGTATATTCTGAAGAACTGCAGTGAAGCAAGTAAAAAGATTTAAGAACAAACTCTTAAATGTTCTTAAGATAACAATATCTTCCTAAGATATTGTTTAATTCCACTAACATTTCACCAGTTAAGTTTAGCTGTCCACATAAGTTCAAAAAAGATAATTTTCCACACACATTAGAGTGCTTTGTCTGATCATTGTATATGCAGGTCAAATGATCTGATGACATGAGAGATGCCTCTGCCAATCCATGCAAAACCTTAGGTGTGTACACTCAGATCTGTTACGCACCACCCGTGAACCCCAGATGCACAAACACAGAAACAGTAATGTGATCCCCCATCTTTTCCCCTCTAGGCAGATTTATGCACATAAATCATTTCCTATGCTGTGTTTTGGGGGATTTATAGCAATAATAGGCAATTTCTGCCATTCCCATCCTGTTCCCTTGGTCCAGTCCCTGGGAAAAACCTTCTAAAGGTCTTAACTTTTGGTCACATCAGGTTTTCAGTTGCAACATTACCTTTTCCTAACCTCAAACCTAAACCTAATCATGTGTTTCCATGGAGTTACCTGCCCAATCTAATCTCTGAGAGCTTTGAAAGAGAGGCAGGCCAGAGTGTTACAATGTTTTGGAACATGTACACACGAACCCTCTCTGCTGTTTGATCATGTTGATTTTACAGGGAGGGTCCACTGGTAAAACATGGAGACTGCCTGTACAATAATATCGCCACTGTCACATCTAATAGATGTCTTGATTGTGTGTCATTTGCAGCTGTGAAGTTCATTATTGTTTTGTCTGGTGGAGGAGCTGCCGTGTATGTGCCAGTATATGTTTTTACACACATCACACAGAAGACATGGTGATATAAGTAAGATTATCAAGGGAAGCAACCTTATGAAGTTTTACTCCATATACAAAAAAAAAGAAAAGAAAAAAAAGGTGGCATGCCAGAATTATATACAGTAAATTATAAAATGAGTACAAAATGCAATGATTTGTAATTCATGAAAAATGGACATTCTTTCATTATTGTATTATGATTTTTTGCAGACTGTGGTTTGGCATTGTATTGCTGAAATAGGCATGCCCTTCTTTGAAAAAGGCATTCAGCTATAGCTGTTCAAAGCCAGCAAAATAACAATGATTATTACTTTGCTAAGTAAACTAACAGATTGCAAAAGAACTTTTCTTCATTACAATCCTTCATCCTAAGCAAGCACCAGGCGACTGTGGAAAGGAAAAACTCCTCTTTACCAGGAAAGAATCTCTGGCAGACTCAGGAAGGGTGGCCATCTGTCTTGACCAGTGGGGAGTTGAGGAAACACATAAGACAGGACAACTTTCTGCTAATTGATATTTTAAATGAACTCAGACCCATAAAAGGCATTACATTTTTTCTTTTTGTTTTAGTGTTTACATTTATGTTTGTAGATTCTACTGGGTTCTGTGTTCAATGACAGCAGCTGTCAGACACATTCCTGTTCCTATGATTTTGCTTTTATAAGTCTGTTAATGTAGCCCCTGAAAATCATTGCATTTTATTGATGATTTATATTCTTTTCTCCTGTGCTTTGTAACTTTTTTGGATTCTATCTACAGTGTACATCATGTACGATATGTGTATCCTATGAATGGTGAAATTTTGAAATTATTTCAAAATTTCACACTGACAAACTAAAACTGTTAATCTATTTTCTCACAACTTCTTTCAGAAAATGTTCAATTTTGTTAGCAACCTGTTGCCAATGTTTTCTTTTTGATAGTTTTTTAACAATAGTTTCACTTCATATGACTTTTGATTTTAAGAAATATCATTTAGTTTTTTTATGACACTTTCATTAAAACAGTGCTGTTGACAACATAGCTTTCCCCCGCCCCCTTTTTTTAAGGGGGAACAGGAATCTATCAAAGGGCCATGGATGACTTCCATGCCATTCTACCTTTTACTTTAAGTGAATGTTTCAGAGTTAAAAGCAAAACAAACAAAAATTAGGTCTATCATTCATTTGTAAGGGTTATAAACGTTTTAGGACCAATTGATATTGTGCCCTATCAATACTGTCAATAAGAGCAAAAAATGGAGAGTTAATGGTCTCTTCTTTTAATTCCTACCTATTTTACCATAAACATGACTAACGATGCAGTTCTGTGGAGACATCATTAGTCTACTTGTATTAGTTGACTTTTGTCAAGATAGCATTAACTGCACAAAAGGTACATGTAGAAACCGTTCCCTTTATGCACTTTTTCGGACACCTAAAATGTAATACTACCTTAGTTTATGTGTTGGGACCCTCAATCATATAAAATTAATGACATTTTTGAGTCTTGTCAGAGACTTAAAAAAGTTATTTTGATAAAGCTCTGTAGCCCCTTGCGCTAACATTATCATTTTGCTGCAAAAACGTTTTCCATTCTAACTCAAAACTGCTTCAGTTCACATTGTTTTGAATTGTAATGAAAGTTTACATTCTTTACCATCTAATAATAGACCTTGAGTTGTTTTAACTCCAGAATCTTTCTTTATTAAAACAACAGTGTGTGCCCAGCAGTCATCTTGATCATTCATGGCACTTTTTTTGTCTTAGAAGTGCAAAGCAAGCTTCTTTTTTATGACACACAGAGAGCATAATTACCTAATAATTACAACACAATTACTTAATAATTGCCAAGAATTACCAGAGACTCAGAGTATATTGGCCCCAAGTTTGAAGCTATAAATAGTCTGTTATAAATAGTCAGCTTTGGGATACACTAGAGACTTTTGAGGTAAAGTAAAAAGTGGTGCATGCCTTAATATGACAAAATCTTGGACTTAAGTGAATTGTTAAAATGCTTAAAGTGGACACTGACCTTAAAAGACAGCAAAAGTGAACTTCTATGTAATGGAAATGTCCAGGTTTTCTTCAGGCACCCTGGCTTTCTACAATGGTAAAACACATTTGTGTTTTGTTGATAAGTAATTCACAATTGTATAAAAGAGTGAATCTGAGTGTGTGTGGTTTGTTCATCTCCCAGTGGGCCTCATCTCTCATGCTGTGAGAGTTGAGATAGGCACCAGCCCCACCCTAAACCCCTACTTCAATGTACCTGAAAAGAATAATGCAGATTTAGCAAATGGATGGATAGAAAGGCAGTGGGCCACCCTACTGCCTGACAGAGGGATGGCAGAGCTGTCTGAGCAGTAAATGTAGGAAGCCATAATGGGAGATAACATCATCCTTAAGCTGAGTAGCCTTTCAGGGTTCACTCTGCTTTATGACCACCATAAATGGATACTGCATACTCATTTCCTAAAAAGGACCTGTGTAACAGTTCTTTGGGAGCTGCACAGGTTCAATAGACAATTTTTTTCTAGGTTCCTCTCAGGGATGAAAAAAATAGGAAAAACTTTTTTCCTTGTCGTTTTACACAGCTGGAATCCCCGAGGCTTGACAGTAAAACTGGTCAAAAGCCCTATTCCCAAACCCCTAAATCTACACTTCAACCTCTGCCTTCCTACAGCTAGATAACGACTGTTTTCATTATGACAAGGTCCTCACAAAGGATGTGTCACTGACGCACAGAGGCCAAAGATGCAGCAGGACCTCTGAGAGACTTTCCCAAGAGGCACACCTCTATTTTTTTAATCTTTTGTTTTTCTTTGACTACCATGGATTTTACTTATAGGATAGAGTGTATAAAGGCAGACAGTTTTTTTTAAAGCCACCACAACACTAAAGCTAGAGACTGGAAATCTTTGCCTGTTTTAAGAACAGAGGAGTTGCAGTACAAGAGACTTTAGTAATGCATTGCCACTCATTTCACACTCATAAATAATATTTTCAGTAGCAAGGGTGCACTCTTAACTTTGATTTTCAGCGATCTGATTATTTTTACTCACCTTCATCATCTTACTCTTTTTCTGCTGACTCTGTTCCCCTCTCTCTCTTTCCTGCTTTTTTCTGTTTTCCTCTCCCCGTGTGTGCTGTCAACCCAAAGGCAAACATAAAATTAGACCAAGCGTTTATAGTCTAGTAAGAGGTGTAAATTGATCCATATAAATGTCTAACATTATTCTAACTAAATATCAGCTTGCTGAGGAAAGTATAGTCGGTAATGTAATCTTAAATTTACTCTTTCATCTGAACTTGGAGGTCGGGTGAAAAACTAATAAAAAGCAAAGTGCCCGATGACTGTTGGTGTTGAAAAAGACATTTCCAAAGATTGTTAGATGCAGTGCTTCAATTTATAGTCCATTTTTTGTGTTAAAACATACAGTAAAACTTAACTCCGTCATAAAATGACTTCTGACTTCTGTTTGAAACTATGCTCTGGTACATTAGAGTGCAGATCTGTATTGTGTTGCACCAGTGTGCATGTGTGCATGTTGTCAAGTGCAACACTTGGCGCATAGGCTGAGATGTCTTAGGTGTTCAGATTTTGAGTTCAGGTGCATTATTTGGTATTATGTGTGAGCAAAGGAAAGCAACAATTTTCCCACAGTTACTCCCACTTTGAATGATACTAAAGTGCCGATTTATGAAAAACCCCCACAACCAATTGATATTGATGCCAATGCTGCAGTAAAGATGTCTGACAATAATCAATAAAGTTAAAGTAGGCCTCCACTATGAAAAAAAAATACATAAAGCATATATATCACTGTGATGAATTTTAAGTTTTTAAAAATAAGCAACTTCAGAGTCTTAAAAAACCTTTATTAACTTTTGTTATTTACTATGGTCATTATTATGTTGTTTATTATTATGTTTAGTGCCATGGAGCAATAGAAGCAAAAACAAAATAATGGACACACTTTCTGCTGCTACTAAGTGACAAGTGCTGGACTATTGTTTTTAAAAACTTGATTCAATTTGTGTGATTTATGATACGTTAAAATATGCAAGTTGCTTAGTAGCTGTTTTTAAACTATTTGATCTGCACATAATTGTATATTCAGGGTCTTATTTTTGTAATTGTGATTTCTGATGCTATCATCTTTAGGTGTTATAATGACCTTTTCAGTCAAAGTAAACTGGTGGTAGAAAATTTGTCTTTGGCTTGCTATGCCTTTGCTCACATTGCTAAATGTCTGCTTCTCCACAGCACAACTGACTGGACACTGCTGTGTCCTTCTCAAGTGAGGAGCAATCACCAAGGTAGTTGAAAATATATATTTTGGTTCAGCCAGTCGATGACATCATTGAAGAATGCACTGTCGTTAGCGAAAGGGAGGGAGAGCAATTAGCTAGTGCAATTAACCTTTAAAAGGCTGACTATCTTGAATGACCGAGGATGAATAATAGTCAGGTCGCATGCATAAATCTAAGGCAGTGCCATCCTCAGATCCTCCCAGGAGACTTCTTAGGCAAATGGCTACAAGGACACCATTGAGGAGTTCAGTTCTAACTCACACTTTGGCATTTGTTGCTGAATTGGAAGGCTTTAAAAAAACGTATTTAGATCATTTTTGTTCAAAAAAATGTGTCACCTTAATGAATGTCTTTCTTCACTCCTTTATTTTTTTTATTTATGTATTCTTTTTTTGTTACAGTACATCACATAGAGGTGATGACAGCTATTAAAAACAGCTGTCTGCTAATCAGGTGCAATTAATGTCTAATATAACCACTTACTTTACCTTCATCTACCTCCAAAGAATGGTTCAATGGGAAAACAATCCCATCCCACTGAGACAAATTCAACCTCTTCCTCAATGCAAAATTTATCAAAATGTGTTAGGGTAGTGTTCTGCATGAGGAACTGGAAGAAGATTAGAAACTGAAGAGGATACATCATTCCCACGATGGCCTGCATTGACAAATACGACAGCGGGATGTCGTCAGAGTGACGCCTGAGAGGGCTTCTCTTGTGAGGGCTTGCGTGTGTTTGGGAATGATAAGGGTCATTGTTTCCTGGCATTAAGCTCCCACCAACAACTTGGCCCCCCACCTACTTGAGATGGATGCATGTAAATGATGATGCTTGAGTTTTTGAGGGAAGGAATTTTTTTTTTTTTTAAATTATTTAATTGGTAATTGTTGAAAGATTAACATCAAACACTAGTGTTTTTGATGCCTAGGGCACTTTTTTTTAATGAGCAGCTTCATACTTTTTTTTTTTTTTCTTAAATGGGTATGACTGGAGGTTTAGTTTGTGTGAAGCCCAAACTGACTTTGCTGACTGAAATGTTTTGAAATCCATTCAGTACTTTATTGTGTTCTGGAGACATTTTCAAAAGCCTAATGATGATGAGTTTAGGTGTAGTGGGTCTATATGAAATGGAAAAAATGCCAATAACATCTGTTTTTTTTTCTACCCGTTGTATCTTCTGCAGTTTTTCACTGAACAAAAATTAGTGGTACAAACATACATTTGTGCATGTTTCTGAATACTGCTACATTTCTTTAACACAGCTAGTGCAGGCCAATCACATTGCATGAAGGAAAGAACAATGATTCTAATTACCATCACTGATTGTTTCTGTAAGCATTGGCATCCACTCTGTCAAACTATTGTTCCTACTTTGGCATAGGCTGGCAGTAGAAACTATTTTTAACTATGACGAAATGCATTTGATACATTCTGAGGAGCTTCCATTTAACAAGTTACTTTCCCTTGCTTATTCAAAAAGTTTTACGTGAAACACTACTTAATATGGAACTAATGTGGAACCGAGTTTTATAGTGTGTTAACAGAAACCTGGAGCGTCTACTCAGACGTCAAGCTTGATTTTATTTTATCTTGTAAGGGCACTAACAGTTTACTTCAATCAAGTGTGACAGTTGCAACAAAAATGCCTAGTTCCCGGTTTGTTTAATGATGTTTGGATGGTGTGACTGCATTTTTGGAAGGTGCAGGTGTTAATTATTGACTGAAGCATCAATTCACTCCCAGCAGATGATGGTGAAGCTCAAAGCTCTAATTATTAAGCTCAAGTTATAAAGATTTGCTTTCTCTGTTTCATGACGGGAAAACTACAGGAGTTAATGGAACTGCCTCAATTTTTACGTCATTTCATTGATGTGAAAAAGTTTATATGATCATGTGCTACGTGAGTTTAAGCATGGGATTTTTTTTTTTTTAACTGGAGCGTTGGTTTAGAGAATTTTTTTCCCCCTCAATCAATCCTAAGCACTCCCCATCAAACCTGTTTTCAGACTTGCCAGTGCAGCCAAAAGAGATGCAGGATAATGCACGTACTGTAATCTTATCAAAAACAACACTGAAATGCCCTAATCTCCTCAGCAGTGTTAAAGCAACAATTTCAGACGGTATCGAAGTGGTTTGATTCTCTGCCAGTGTGCATGAAATCATGACTGAAACAAGTGTATCCCCACAGAAAGTAAATACATGATGGAGATCATATCAGGGCTCAGTGGCCACACACACACACACACACACACACACACACACACAAAACTACTCTTTTGATTAAATAATGGTTTCAATAATAATAATAATAATAATAATAAAGTCAGGTAATATTTATAAAACAGAAATGTTCAACTTTTATCCTCCATGCTGGTTCAGGGTAGACATACAAGAAAAAAAACACTTAAATATCAACAACTTTGTGCCAAAAGTGAATGTAGGTAAAACTGCAGTTACACACATTAGTGGATGAATTAAGGGGGGGGAGTGTGGGGGTTACATGTTTTGAAGTCTATTACAAACAGATGCAAGCCATTATGGCACAAATGGTACACTGATTATCCTGTAAGACATGCTCTCTCCCACACAAACATCTTGATTCTTTAGGACAGCATTATGAAACACTTTTGTTAGAGATAGGCCAGACATCCTCTGCAAATACACAAGAGGGAAATATTAATAAGAGTGAACTTGCAGCTGAACTTCTGAAGCTGCTACTTTGAAATTTGGCATGATTTGTCTTAAGAAGTAGTCCACAAGGCCCTTAAGAAACATTTTACTTAATGTTTCACTTATTTTTGCCATCTACTGTGGTTTAAAGTAGGTTTCTTTCTGTCTTTCTATTTTTCCATGTTCAACCTGAAGCACAGTTACTTTACCTCTGTGTATATTCTTTAATACATTATATCATTGAGGCATGTAGAAGCTGGAGCAACTTTGGATGCATGTTGGCACATGCCACACAGACCTGATGAACTTCCAGTTTTTTTTTCAAATGAATACACTAACAACCTTTGGCTAAAAAGCCTTACAAAAAGAAAGAGCAGACACCAGATTCAGTCTTACATTGGTTTTTCCAAAGACACTGAGATCTACAAGTTGCTTATAATGCTCCAAGTTAGGTTTCATTTTCAGTTTTGACTGCCAACTCAATCCCTGAGGTTTTCTGAGCTCTCATATGGCACCTTTAATGTTATGGTCTATACCCAGAGAAGACAGATAATAAGAAAATCAGTGTCACTTCTTGTGTGTAATTTGAGGTTGAGTCAATTTATTTTGACCATCAATGAATAGAAATGTCTACAGATAATTTTATCAAACATATTTCAACATTGTTAAAACAACCAAAGTATGCTAGATATTTAGAAAAAAATAACTGGCATTCATCCATTCATCCAGTTCTCCAAATTCTGGTTGCAGGGGTAGTAGCCTAAGCAGAAAGTTCCAGGCGTCCATGTCATGAGTCACTTAGTCCAGCTCCTCTGGCAGGACACCAAGGTCTTCCCAGGCCAACTGAGGAATAAAATCTCTCCAACATGTCCTGAGACTCCCTTGGGGCCTTCAACCATTTGGACATGCCTGACACAACTCCCCATGGATGCATCCAAGCATCCTAACTGGATTCCCGAGCCATCTGACTTAGCTCTTGATGTGGAGAAGCACTAGCTCTATTCTAAATCCCTTGGAGATGACCAACCTTCTCCCGCTATTTCTAAGGGAGAGTCCAGCCACCCTGAAGGAAAAATTCATTTCAGCCGCTTGTATTTGTGACCTTCTTCTTTTGGTCACTACCCACAGTTCATAACCATAGATGAGTGTAGGAACATAAGTCCTGTTTCCACTGAGTGGTAACGCCTCGGCTGGTTCCAACCATACTATAATGTTTGTGATGGTCCAGCCAGTTCAGATGAGTGTTTCCACTGCAAGTTGGACCGCCACTGGGCATGCTGGGTTTAGATCAAATGTGTCTTGTGGTGTCATACTAGTGTGATAACAAATGTTACACTATGGTTACACTACAAACAACAATGATGGTCATTCAACAGGTTGTTTTTTCCCTCTTTTGCTTGGCTTTTAGTTCTTTGTACTTACAATATATGCTGAAATGTGTGAGAGAAGGTTGTGGGTGGCAAAGAAAAACACAGGCAAAAAAAGAAAAAAAACTTTATAATCTCTTACCTTTCCAACATTGACTGAATGATAACTTGGTGTTTGTTTCAGGCTTGCTGTTGTTGTGGATAGTGACATTTTTCTGTTTGCCAGTCAACAGACTGTATCATGTGACACACATGTGGGTGTGGTTAGCTCCATCCTAACCATACCCAATCCATTTTCCTAAGGACCTACAACTACAGGGGGCCCAGAAATGGTGTGGTTTGGTTCAGTTGTATGGGACCCTTTTATAATGAAAACACCCAAAAAGCGTACCCAACCATACTGGCCTGGGCTGTACCACTCAGTGGAAATGGGGTCATAGATCAACTGGTAAACAGTTTCTTGTCTTTTGGCTCAACTATCTCTTCACCATAACAGACCAACTGCACAACTGCAGACACTACACCAATTTGAGATGTAGATTTTCATTCCCACCACTTCACATCTAGTTGCAAATGTCTCAAGTGAGAGCTAATGATCCCACCTCAATGATGCCAGCAGGACCACTTCAGCCACAAGAAGCAGAGATGAAATTCAGGCAACATCAACCAGGTCCCCTCTGCCCCTTGGCTGCACCTTGAAATAACCATCTTCTCCAGTATCCCTGGTGTTTGGTTCCATGGTAATTGGAATCCAGTCTCTGGTCCACTTTCATGAAAAGAAGAACCACCACCCTAGTCTGCCAATTCAGAGGCACTGGTCCTGATGTCCATGCAGTTTTGTAGAAGTGTACCAAGCAAGACAGTCCCACAGTATCTAGAGCCTTGAGGAATTCAAGATGGATTTCATTCATTCCAAGAGCCCTGTCACCACAGAGCTTAACTATCTTAATGACCTCAGCCACAGATATGGGCAAGCCCATACCAGAATCCACAGACTTAGCTTGCTCTGTGAAAGAAATGTTGATGGAATTGAGAAGAATTCCTTCGGTTATCTGACAACGTACCTAGTTGAAATCAACAGCGCCATATACTCACTATACAAAGTGCTGGTAAAGCACTGCTTTCCCACCTAACCCTGAGATGGTTTCGCTAAAATGTTCTTTTCTTGGAGCCGATTCAAATATATTTTCCATGGCCTTGCTAAACTCAGCCTAGATTGTCCTCATGCCATTTGAATTTGTGAACATTTTTTTATGTTTGAACATAGTGTTCATTTAAGCAAATAGCACAATATGCTACAACTAAACATGTTCAGATTCAAATCACAGAGGCAGTTCTTTCCTGTCACCTTCATCCAGGTACTACTAGTTTTGCCCACATGAGTATTGAAGTCCGTCAGCAGAATTATTGAGTGCCCAGTAGGATCACTTTCCAGGACCCTCACTAAGAACTCCAACAAGGAAGGTTATTCCAATCTGCCATTTGGTTCCATTCCAAACTGCTATTAAGTTAATAGTCGGAACTTGTTCCCAGACCCAAAGGTGCAGAGAAGTTACCCTCTCATTTCCCGTGGAACACCCCAATGCACAGACATATCCAGTTGGTACTCCTCAACCTTATGTATGACCTCAGGCTTTTTCTCCACCAAAAAGGTGATGCCTACTCATATCCCTTAGACCTAAGAAAAAAATTCAGTGTGCCAAGGTCTATTGGCTGTGACCCAAGTCTCAAGGGACCCAAAAGACATGCCCCCTCCTGCAAAATTTAAATCCAAGGGAGAGTGAATCCATGTTACTTGTTTGGTCTGTGCCCAGTTTAGACCCCATTAGCAAAGACACAGCCACCAGGTGTTGACTTGTAAATCTTTCGTTTAGGCCTGGCTCCAGCGTTGGGTTCCGGTAACAGGAGAAAGAGGAAGTGAAAATCTTGAGCAGATATTTACTCTTTGCCAGGATGCAGAGTAATCAAATAGGGAAGTACCACTCTTAGACTAGTTTCTACTAATATTCAGGATACAGAAAAAGGAGGTAAATGGAGAAAAGGGGCGTAAAACTTGGCTGGTTCTTAATCTTTGATGGGAAATATGAAGAAAAATGAGATGTAGTGTTCAAGCAATGTAAGGATAATAAAAAGCATAATGATAAATTCTACTTCATAGTTTTTTCTTTGCTCATTTTGTTGATTGTTAGCAAAGGGCAGCATGGTGTTTTAGTGCTGGTGCTGTTGCTGTAGCAAGAAGGTTCCTGGTTTGACTCCTGAGTCCAGCAGGAGTCTTTCTGTGTGGAGTTTGAATGCTTTCCCTGTGCTTGCATAGGTTCTCTCCAGGTACTCCGGCTTCCTCTCATAGTCCAAAAAACCTCCATGTTTAGGTTGATTGACAATTCTAAATTGTCTGTAGCTGTGTGAGCATGAATGGTTGTTTGTCTCTCTAAACATGCTAATGCTTGTTTGCTAACTTCAACTTACATCTGAGTGTGATGTTTTCTACTAAAACTACTGTTTCCAATTTCTGGAAGTTTCTGTTAGTTTCTGTTAGTTTTGTAGACTTTGTTTTCTTTCCATGTTATACTGAGCTTAAACTGGGACACAAATCCACATGTACCACTGTTTGTGATTAGGGCTCAATTCTTTACCCCTTTATTGCAGTTTTTGCTATAATGCAATAATAAATAATCTGCTTTTGAATGATAGTTGTTGTGATAAGTAAATTCACTCTTGACCAGTCACATTACCATCTTCATTGCTCTGAACAGCTGTGCCATTCACAGTGACGCATGGCGGCAGCAACTCAACAAATTGAAAGAGGAATTTCTGGGAAATTGTATTATTGTCTGAAAGATGCAGAGCAGCATGACCTAAACACACAATGAGAGGCAGATGGTGCAGGTCCTCATTTCACTTCTTCAAGGATGATAGAAATTAATGATAAGAATGCTAATGAAACATTTATGGCATTTATGACTACATGAATTGTTTCACTTTTATTTCTGTATCTCATGCCATTAATGCAGTACTATTAAATGCTAAGATGTCAAACAGCAGTATTTTCATCACAAGGTATTTCAAGAATAGAGCATTAACTTTTTCTAAAAGCAAAATTAGAAAAGAAGCACTTAGACACAGGACTGATGAACAACTGCAGTCCAACGTGTACACCATAAACAACATAACAGGAAGTCATAAAGGACCCGACTGATGTGTTTAGTACTGAGTGGGTTATACTTGAACAGCCTTGTGTCATTTCCACAAGATTTAATAAGAGTGAGGTCAGTGAACACTTGTGCATAGCTGCACTGTAGTCTGGCTCGATAATTTTATTTATTATCATAAACTGTGTGCCCCATTGCTTTCAGGCTGGAGGGGTAAAAGAAGTGAAGAAGTTTTGATGACCAGTTTAAACCAGCTGTAGAGCATGTGTACTAAAAGGTTCAATTCAACAAATGTATTTAGCAATAAATGCCTGTTAAAAACACAATAATTAAACATACTTAAAGTCCAAACTAGAAGATTTAAACCTTTTAGTATCACTTGAAATATAATTTACATGTTTTTTAAATATGCTTTTATGTTTCATTGTGTACTGTGGTATGCATTTGTGTCAGAAACACATGGAACAATTGACTGAAATTTAAAATGACTGCTGTCAGGACGATTCTGGTGAACGTGATGTGGCTAAAAGTGTATTTCTTTTGTACGTGCCATTTTTGTGTTGTAATACATTTATACACCTATTTAGTAGACAGCTTCATGGGACTACCAAGCCTGCAGTAGATATTTATATGAATAATTCCATAAAAGATAACATTTCCATGTAGCAAAGGTAAAACAAAAATTAAACCATTTCTCACACCTGAAATTCATGATGAGGATGACTTGTTTGAAATTTCTTGGTTTCTGATAATGTTAAAATTGCATGAAACATAAAAACAGTGATATTGAAAAAAAAAATAGTTGGCTTTGTTGCAATGGCTACATCAGAGATAAAAGACTTGTAGCTTATTAAACCTAGAGTGAAATCTGGGTAGAAGTGTCAATAATTTCATTTTCAGTAATTATCTTTTTTTTTTTTCTTCCAAGCTAATAAATTGTGGAGTGACCACATTGATTGACTGCTGAAAATAGGATGGACATAAGGCCCACATGCACATGTACATTTCAGTGGCGACAGAGCTTTATAAGAGTTAGCAAGATTGTTCAGTAATTCACTATTCTGGACAGTTTAAAGTCTAAAACAGTCTTCTAATTTCCTTACAATAGGGCTTTTTTAAAAAGAAAAAAACTTTCTTAGACATGAGTCTATGGAGTGTTCAAGTTTACCAAAGCATGCACACATATGTTCTATAATCCTGGCAAAGAGAATGTGAATGAACATTTCTGCCTCTATGCACACACACAGTTTCAGACATGACACTCTTGCAAGTTTTAAACATCTGGTATTGGTGTCTTTGACAATGAGTTCATGCAAACATTCTTGGGAGCAGTAATACTGAAGGTTTTTCCAAGAAAAAAAAAAAGAATCCAACTTTGGTCTTTTAGTTCCACAACTATTATTTCACAAGTTTCTCACTTTATTTGTTTGATGTGGTTCCTTGTGAACACTTTATAAGGCTTTATAAGGCTGCAAATAGGCAACATTCTATTCTAATTATGATCAGGAGTCACATGTATGTGTTGCACCAGCATTAACAATGTGTGTCCTTGGTCACATAGACTGTAGCTACTGGTGATTAAGGATAAAACCATTTAGATCTCTAAAGATGATTGTGGCAAAAGATGAAGTGAGCAGAAGTGGTGCATGGGGATAGAGGTAACAGGAGCACACCAGTGACCCTTGGCTGAGCTCTCTCACAACTTCCACCAACGGAAATGTAAGAGGGTGGGGGAGCACTCACAAAAAGTGCAGTAGCACTGAAGAGGGAGAGTTTGTGAGAGAAGAAGCCAGGATGAAACAGAAACATAGGGGAAGGGTGGAAACAGAGGGAGGAAGGCAGAGTGAGCAAGACCGATTAGGGGTTCACGTTTAGCAAAACATGACTTAAGCAATTAACTGTGAACAGCCCAGGCAAGGTCATCAACAGCAAGCTGAGTAGGAGTTCCTGAGGGAAAAGCCACTACGAATGAATTTAAGCCATACATCCGACTGGCTTACTGGTAATTTCAGTGGCACTTTAGCTTTTCTAAAATTGGTCATATATTTGGTGGCAGCCTTGTGAAAGGATTGTTGAAAGGTTTGCATGGAAAACATTAGATCATGGCTGAACATAATTTTCTTTCCTGTTATTGGCAAAATCAAAAAGTTTTCCTTAAATCCATGAGACACATTAGTCTTCAACTTTTATCATAATTTTTCTAAAACAATGAGTTTATATCATATTGCCTGCAGCATTATAGTAAAGTTAATAATGTAAATATCTATTTTATGAGTTGTAAAGATCTATTCAGACCTATAAAAGAGATTTAATTATTATTTTTATTTCATTTTCAGAGACTTGAATCTTAGCAAATGCATGTCTATATGCGCAGATGTATTATCTTTTTTTTTTTTTTTTTGTGGAATATGAAAACCCATTGGAGTCAAAGTTAGATGTAACAGCTACATCCAACTACTAATTTTGTTTAATACACCACCATCTCTCCAACCTACATATATTGACTTTTTTGTTTTTTGCATTGCTAGTATTTGGATATTTTAGTCATCAACATAACTAAACATAAACTAAATTAAACATAAACTATAGTTTGAAGGAATGCAAAGCAACATATCAGGCTTACAACGAAGCTTATATATTTCACAGGTAAATAAACTCAGGTCAAGGATTGTCGGTATCTTCCTATCACATCAAAATACTGCATTTATGTAACCCAGTTTAAGTGAGGATTTTTGTTTTAAACTATTTGCAAGGGAAGTGAAGTAGCCTGCTACAAAGTTTAATTTGTAAAAGAAGAAAAAAAGGCTTCAAAACAGTGAAAGAAAATGGAGAATGGAAGAATAAAGGGGAAAAAGGGCTTTTGAGCAAGTGATCGATGGTGGTGGCATTATTTTAACTTCAAAGACCTTGAGAGTCACCCAGTCTCAGTCTTGGCCCTCTCTTTGCTCTTTCAGTAATTGAAGGAAAGCATGTGATATGCCTCAGCTCCCACTGGAAGCCTACCCCTGCTGTTGCAAACAAAAAGATAAAAACAATGCTACTTTGCCTCAGTCTGGCGCAACGTGTCAGGGGCTATTTTTCCCCATTCCCAATATTTTCCGCCTTTTTCTGTCCTTTTTTGGCATTCATTTTTATTGGTTGCCTTATTTTGTACCCAGCACCCAGTGTTCCTCAAGTAAAAGAAGCTAGAATTCTTTTCCTCGTTTTCTTTTGTAAAGAGGTGCGTGCTGGGAATGTCTATGGCTCCTCATATCAGAGGTCATGCTAACTCTGCCTTTCAGCCATGTGGTTTTGGCATTTTTCTTTGTGTTGTTTTCTGAATAATGTGAAACATTGTGACTTAATCATGCAGCCACTAATTTGATCAAGGAGGCTAACCTTGTTTTCACTTCTCTGGTTATTCTAGAAAGGACCAAGAATTGTCCTTCCTCCAGTCATGCCAGACCTCTAATTTCTCAACATAACTTTGCTAGACACACAGTTTAGTGCTTCTGCTTATCACATGAACACAGAAATGGCTTATCACTATTATTTTGTTTAATTTGTCAACCCACCACCTCACAGAACTGTTCAACAATCCAACAACCCACTAAAGATAGATGCAGGCAAGAAGACACTGAAAATATAAGAATTTTCAGTAGGCAAATAGATTTGCCTTGAAATGTGTGTTCTTGAATATTATGTTCAAATTGTGTGTCCTCTTTTTAAGTTATGGTGTAACAATTTATATTTAACTTCCACTTTTACACATATATCGAGGAAATTTATCAACTAGAGCATAGCTTTGAAGAACACCTGAACATCTGTCCTCCATAGTTAAAGTGATATGATATGATTGGAACATTTCTAAACAGACATTTTGAATGCTTAGACTTGCTTGAAATGTCCCCCATGTAAATAAGATTTGCAATTCTGCTATCATGTAGAGCCTAAGTTAATGAATGAAACAAAATTGAAGTGAGAACTCCTGGTTTCGTTAACCTTATAGTCTTCTGCATTTGTATAATTTCCTTTTTCTTTTTTTTTTTTTGTAATACTTGTATGCACATACTACAGTGACCACAAAAAGTCCAGAACAAAGTTTTTTTTCAGCGTAAGGTCCAAAAAACTGCTCCAAAGGTGTTTTGCTTTAATCAGAGGGTGCATTTTACCTCCTTTCTTGTGGCGTGATTCATCATCTTAAATAGCTACCCGTCAGGATCCTAAGGATTACATTAGTCCAGACAAGCTTCCTTCCAACATAGAATTCAGGTAAATCAGACTGAGTCACTGGCTACATTATTCTGGAGTGTAAACAATGTGGTCAGTCCTTTTCCTGTGCTATCAAAGGAACATGAAGAACTTTGAGTATTGCAGCAGAAAGCAATGAGTAATTCTGAATAGCCTTAAGGGCCGTCCACTCCAAGAGCAATAACTGTAACGAGAAGTATAAAAAGATAGCTGTAAATATTGTTCCAGTTCAAATAGGTGACCAAGTTCATGCCACAACTAAAACAATGACATTGGCAAACTATATATTTGGTATCCTTTCCTGAACAGTTTGATGAGCTTTTAAAAATTGACACTCAATCAAATTACAGCTGGGGTCATATTCTGCTGGGGATTTCTGTAATTCACTTTGTTTTATGATTTTCACTCATATTTTTTGATATACCTAAAGGCAACATCACATTTTTTTATTAATGGTTTTTAATGTTTCTACTAATTTTATCAAACTAATGGTGTAGTAAACATTTTTTTGTACAAAATGATAAGGTTTCACTTATCAAATTTTGTATTTACATGAAATCCAACATTATTGCACCATCTAATAAGTCTCTGATTTAAAGCTTATAAACACATGCTTTAAATCAGACTTTATACACACACATTTAGTATCACCAAAGATAAATCTATGAAAATCAATTTAAGAAAATGCAATAAATGCTCCTTCAAAGTGCGCATTTGTGTGTGTGTGTGTGTGTGTGTGTGTGTGTGTGTGTGTGTGTGTGTGTGTGTGTGTGTAATGGCACAGACTGATACACAATTGCTTGTGGTTGAAAAAAAGGTTGAAGTTTGCAAAGCTGTTTTACAAATCAAAGTTTTGGCTAAGTTTGCTTCACAAATGGAAAAGGAGGTTGTTTTTTTTTAAATAGAATGCTGCTTTTTTTTTTTTTGTTTTTTTTATTGAACTTTTCTCAGAGCAATCAAAACAAATCCATATTGATGGGTGGAATATATGAGTTGCACGTCTGCTTTAGTATTTTACTTCTTTGCTTTGCCTCAAATATTTCCTGCTATGGGTAGAGTGTGGGATAACTGAGCTCATACAGTATTGTATTCATATTACTTTAATTTACATTAGAAAAATATTTTCTATATAATGTAGACCCAGTGTGAGGTAAAATGACACATTTTGTACCAGTTCTGACAGCCATTATATCATTATATTAAACTATTATCATTTGCATGTTATGGAAACAATTCAGGTATGTTGTGCAAAGCTAATGAAATCTGACAACTTATTTTCTTCAGTTTCCTGATAGTATTACCAATTATGGCTCTGTGCACTACCACAGGGTCACCCACATGTCAGAACTGTGTTTGAGCACCTCCTATGTGAACACTGAAGCTGCTTCTGCTAATGTGACCATGCTGAGTCTCAAACATTATTCCATGGGTCATTGGAGCAAGCAGATCATTATGAGCTGGAGCTGCATTTGGTTCTCTAATACAGCTAAGTGTATTGTACTTATGGCAACAGAGGCCCCCTAATTTTCGATGAACCAAGTATTTTTTTTTTTTTTTTTGACTAAACCTAGCCAAACTAGTTAGATTTTGGCATGGTCAACAAAATTCAAAAACTGTGACCTGGCCACTGGCTTCTGTTATGGTGTCCTGTTGCACCATGATGTTACATACATGACCTCTGAAAGTCCTGATGGCTGATCACAACCCATGTTGTTGCAACCCATGTCAGAGCTGCATACAGAGACAGCGCGTTTGAAAGCAAGACATTTAAGTTTACAATCTACTCAGTTATTTTCTTGCTCCACCCACTCTATATAAAGCAGTCTGATAGCAATTTGTGAAATATATAAATATAAAATTTACAAATTGTCTGTAAAATATAATAAGTAATATGTAAATATTATTTGTGTTTGGGAGAATTTAAAAAAAATGTAATGGTTTCAGTCCTTCTTTAGTTACAGCATTTTCTGTATTATATTGAAATGATTTGATTTCTGTTAATTCCCTCTATTAGCTCATTTTCTTTTTTTTTAATTTTTTTTTTTTGTGCTGTGCAGTTTTTGTATTGTATGTACTTTTGTGCTGTTTTAAATTAGACTATAAGGCTTGAATGTATATGTACTTTATACCCCCCTGCTTCCCCCAATATTTGACAGATTGTCTTTCAATTCATGAAGAAGCTCTGTCTCCATTCTTACCTTGTGCTTTCCTTGTGTTTGTTGATTTCAGGCTCTGCGCTTATATAGTGTTCTCTCATGTTTTACTTTCTGTTTGCATTTATTTTAATCCCCTACTTGCTTGTTTTGTTTCCAGTGTTGACCATCTATAGTGTACTAGTTTTTGTTGGACTTAACTGTCAGTTTTCATACCAGTAAAGGCAGAAATGCATAACAGCTATAAATTACAAAGAAATACTACAGAGTTAACTTGTGTTGCCCCTTTTCTTTCCTTTTAATGCAGTTTAATGGGTTTTTTTTTTACATTCTCCGTAAAGCTCATTTGATTGCCACAATGCCAAATGCCATAAAGAAAAAAGATAAATCATTTCAACATTATCTTATCTAGGTACATGTGTTCCACCACAAAAAAGGTAAACTTGTCATCATGTCCATCATCCCCCAGCTAATGCTCAAGAAATAAGAATTACTATGCCAGCAACATACTGTTTTGCCCATTATTTTGTGATGGTTAAATGCACTGTAACATAATTATCCTCTTAGAAAAAAATAGTAAAAAGAACAAGTATGTCTTCTTTGTAGGTGGCATTTAGATGTGGTTGATGATAAGTGGTCTGTTTATGTGAAGGAACCTCAGCTACATTTTTTTAAACCTCTTCCTCTCGTCTGCTATTACACCAAGCAGGTAAAGACATGTTAAATTCAGTTCTGGGATATATTTTAAAGTTAAAAGTGCTGCAAGGTCTTTTCTGGGCATATCTTTAATCAGTTATTATCACTGTAATCAAAATAAGACTGATACATTGGGCATTAAAAATCCTCTTCTGATGTCGTATTTACAATTTTGCCTTTCTTCCTTTTCTTATTTTACATGCTTAAAGATGTTGATGAGAAATGTTTATTCAAGTGTCGAGTCATCAAAACTCTGCATGCTCTTCGTTTTTGCATAAAACTGTTTGCAGAACTTTATGTTGATGTGACACAAAATAAAACCTGATACATTTTTTTTCTTTTTATGTGATGAAATAAGAAAACATTAAAACATTTCACTTAAATTGCAGATCCTAAGGAAACACTGCAGAAAAATTGTGTTTTGTGCTTGCAGGTCCCTTGAAATTCCGGTCTAGAACATCACTGCTGTAAAATCTGTGTAAATATAGCCATGCAATGTGGATTTCTTTGCCAGCTGAAGCCCAGTATTACTCACAAAAAAAAGCCCATCTGTAGAGTGCCAATGGAGCATTTTAGTTTACAACAGCAACATGTGGCAAAATCTGTTTGTAATGCAGCAACATAGTTAGCCATGTGCTGTGTCATTACAAATAAAATGAATCCTCTGAATTTTTTTTGCCAGTCTGTGCAAAGTACATGAAGTAACCACACACATCTCAAAGCACCATCGACCGCAAAACCCGTGGCTAACAAGTGTGAGTACATAAACATGTCTACAACCGCAATGTTAATGAAGAAGGAACAGCTAGTCAACCACCCAACAATGAGAACTGGCTTGGAACAACACCAAAAACACTGGATTCAGTAAAACACAGTCTAATCCAAGTGTGATGTAGCATCTTTGCTCAATGTCTAGCGATCAACGAAATAGCCGAAGACAACATTAAATCAAAACAAGAAATCACAGCACTACTGACTGGATCAGCAATATTGGTCTTGCATACTGTTTCCTCTTGCAACTCTCACCAATAAGCAAAGAATAAAACAAGATTTCTCCTGGACCCTTTGCTTCTCTTTTTTTCCCTCTTCCTCACTTCCTCTGACCTGGTCCATTTGGTTTCTTTGGCACCTTTGTCATGGTAAACGAGAATGGTAATCTGGCTAGCTTCTTATAGCCAGGCAGCAGTGATGATGATAGTGTCTGAGTTGTTGCTGTAACTTGGTATATATTCTTGTGAGAGTGATCTAAGATGGACCATAAAGTACCACAGTGCAATTCCAGGCCATCGGGACAGGCTGTGTCAGTGGAAGTCCCATTAACTCTAATATAAATTAATTGAATATCTGAGAACTTTTAATCTATAATTTTATGTTTTTTAACATGACGTAATTTATATCCCCATATTTTCGCAATAAAGTTTTAAAGCCTTGGTACAGAGAGATAGCTCTTTCCTCAACTTATTCAAAGCATCTCCCTGAAGAAAGTTTATCCAGAAGCAGGTTCTCATCATAAGCTTGGCCAAAACATCAAGTTACTCCACTGAAGTTACTGTAGTATATGAGTTTCCAGAGCTTGAGTGGAAAATGAGGCCTTTATCCTGAAAAAGAGACCACACAAGAGCCACATAGGTATTAAACTTTCCCACTAAAAGTTTATTGAGTTATTTCTGTTGCAACATAGTAATATTAAGCCCAGTATAAAAAAAAAAGAAAAAATAGCAAAGAAATTTCTCACAATAAAAGTAGTGCCCTGAAGCTGCAACGTGCTGGGTTGGTAAATGCTAGCAGGGAATCCTCAGGATGTTTCACAGTGTGAAGGGATTTCCCATAGCTCAGGAAGTACAGTAGCAGATGTGCTGCAGGCCTGCCCATCTGTATTCTTGCTACTGTATTTCTCTTGCTCCCCCAAAGCTTTAATGGCCCAGACTCTTCCCAGGCACCAGATTTGAGTCCATTTCAATTGACACAATCCCTCTTCTTCTTTTTATGTCGAATCAGTGGGTGTGTGTTCACACTGGCAACTGGAAATTTACACCTGGAGAGGTTGAAAAATGAACGGGACCTTGAGTGAATCAGCAGGCACAGACACTGGAGTGCTGTTTGGACATAATGAGGCATGATTTTCCTGCTCATTCACAACTTTGGGCTGTTTTTTAGAGCAAGCAGGCTAATATGGAGTAGCATGTGTGAATCACCCCTCATTTCCAAATGACAGTAATGGTTACTATAATTAGAAAAGAACCTTTAATGAGTCTATATAGCAATATTGCTGCATCCATCAGGCTGAGCAGTAACCGTGATATAACAAGTGATGCCACCACTCAAGAGCATTTTAATATGGAATTCATGTCGTGTTTCTGTACAGAAACATAGAGTAAATGTACAACAGTGTGGAATCTTATGTTTTGTATTAATGTAGTCTGAAAGTACAAAAAAAGTGTATACACTGAACAGAAAGACATGTTCTCACAACTATTTGTGCTGCTGATGCCTGTAATTGTTCACTTTCCCAGGGCAGAAATGGAAAAGCCTTTGTTTCTTTGGCAATGAAGGTGGAAAGCTGGACAGATTCTGACTTCATGAACATAGAGGCCCCAGGTTAATGAGGAGAGGCCTGGGAGCTGTGTGGGGGTGGGTGGGTATTGAAATGATGGGATACCATTTTTTTAAAGTGACTTGGTTTATCTTTAAAATAAGCAAGCATTATTTTATAAACAGAAGTAATGGCTTAAATTTGGTTTGTCAGTCCATTTTTTTATTGTGAGAAAGATGATTGTGAAATTAATTAATCCTGAGTATACATAGACCCTTTTATGAACATGCATTCAAAAAGGAAAATAAATTAAAGAGCATAACCCGTTTTGTTTTTAACTATCAGAGTTTTGTTAAGAACTAATAAAAATAACCATTATGATGGAGAAAGAGGGGCCCCTTTTCTTTGGATTACAGCCTAGAGGCTTGTGAAAAGACTTTAATCCAACTACATTAGCTCTTTTTTGGGGCCATCAAGATTTATTTTCAGCTTTTTCTTACAAGCAGAATAATTAGTTCATGTGTTGGTCGCAAACTGCCTCTTGCATCTCTGAGCCTTTAGAGCATAAAACTGCAGATATGAAGTTCATGCAATTATGATATGTCTACTGAAATTTCTTACAATTCTGTTCATCATTCTAGATATCCACTATTTTGAAATGATCCTTTTTTTTAACCTTTATGTGGTAATCAGGTAAAGATTCAAAAGGCTTGGACTAACTGAGTCCAGTATGTCCTATCAAGGCTAGTGGCCAGTGTGGAACTGTTCTTCAGCACCATACATGCAAAAAGAAAAAAAAATCTTCTGTTTCGTTTATGACGTTGTCTTAATAAAGGTAGATGCAAATGTAGATGAAAGGTTGACAAAATGTGTCAATAATAGTTTTGAGATCATTAGATCTTTCCAGCAGCTATGCAGTAGGTACATTTGAACCCCATTAATGAATCACTTTTTCTATGTCTTAGAAGACTACATTTTTAAAGTTTTTTTCTTCTTTTTTTCAACAAACCCATTCTAGAATGAGTTCCACCCTGAAACACGTTTATTGTCATAGACCAGCAATTCACCTTCTCCTCCCATTGGTGAAGTCATTGTTTGAGGTTGCTCTCAGTGTCTGACCTTAATGTCCCCCTTGCCTCCTTCTGTTTTTATATAAATCACAACTTCCTCAAATATGACTCAGCTGTTATTGAAAGGACAGAACAAAAACAATCTAAGGCGTATCTAAGAAGTACCACCTTGACTTCTGCCTCAATCCCTCCACACCCAGCAGCACCATAAGAGGTCGCAGTAGTGAAGAAGAGTTATTTCTGTTACAGTCTTTATTCTGAATTTGAACTGAGGTAAAATACTTTTACAGCTACACTGTTCTGTCTGCTAATTTATTTTCTTTTAAAGAATGAGTACATTTGCATCTAAAAAAAACTAGTGCAAGAGTTTTCCCAGTGAAAATCAGTCTTATTAAATCACAGAAGATATAATACAGCTTTGATAGTTTTGGTGTTTTCCCATATTTTTGAAATGCAAAATTTTAATGACATGGCTCAGGAATCACATCACATCTCAGGTAAAGGTTAATGAAGTTAGTTTCTACAATAAGATGTTTTGTTGTGCATGTCACTAAAAAGGGAGCACCATTCTGAAATTACATCTTGGCTCTGTTTGAAGTGACCTTTTTCCACCTAACTTGATACGAGGATCTTTGGCCACCACTTGAACTGAGATGAGAGAAATGTTAAGTAAGGTAATGCAGGTTTCTCAGCTTGTCCAGACAGACCAAAGGGAAATGATTCCTTAGCCCGCCGCTTTGAAATCTACTTCAATCGATCAATCAAGGGGCCCAAAGGCAAAGGGTTTCTCATCAAAGTGCCTCACAGTGAGTACTTTACTTACTTTAAAGTATGACCTCTGAAGATCAAACTTCTACCGTTGTCAAAATATTGATATCATCAATTTGAAATTGCTTAAACTGATTTTGGGAGGATTGGGATACAAAGAAAAAAATTGTTTTTCTGTGACTTCATCCAAACTTTGACGTCTTGACAAAAAAAATTAATGCATCTTATTCTTGGATCAGCTACCTCTAAGAATATAACCCCCTTACTGTGGTGTTGTTTTGTCTCATTTGTCATCATATAGTCTGGTCTAAAGGAGCTGAGATGGAATAACAGAGGTTGTGGAAATGTATGGAGGTGCTAAATAAAGTGCAACATCACAGACAAATTTATAAGCAATCTCTTGTGTTTTTCTTTAAAGAAATCTCAGTTAATTTCCTACACAAGTTTCATTCTGTGTAGGGTTGTTGGGGGGGTATAGGGGGATTGCGTGACATAGAAAGGTACATTCTGTATTTGTAATTCCAATTCATGCACTTTTAAAGGTGATGGAGAGGCCCCTGGTGAGAAAATGAGTGGGTGATAATTTTAGTGTGTTGCTAGGCTCTCACTGGAAAAAACTCAAGTTCAAGCCTTGATCAAAGTCTTTTCAATTTTCTTTTTTACTTTTACTTTAGGCTTTTTTGTTTTTAGTACCTGCTTGGTAAAGTTTAGACAACAGAAGTGTTTTGTTTGGTTTAGTCATTTACTTTCGTAATTTGGGTTGCTGTCCGTTATTGCTGTTATTGTTATTGCTCAGAAAAGACATAATGCAACTTCTGGCCTGCATATTCTTGGGTGGGAACACTTGGTAATGGATATTTTGGCTGATAACATTTGAAGCATACATTCTTCCCTGTCCATTGATGTGACAGTGGCCTTAAGCAGGTTAAGAACAGTCATCCAAAAAGAGAAAACAATTTCAAAGAAAACATCATCATTAATTTGATAACACAGGAGTAACATTAAAAAAAAACAGGAAAATAGAAATATTGATATGCAGGCCAATTTAACGTTTTATAGCAGTGAAGTGAAAGTTTTGTTTTTATAGACTGAGATTATTGATGAAGTAACATGTTATTTTAAATCAAAGTGGCACTTGTTACAAATATCTATTACAGAGCACATATGTGTTATTGGTTGTGTTTTTGTCAAAGCTTTGGCTTTTAGACTTTGGATGCTAGGCTAAGGTTATGTGTATTTTGCTTCACGTCCTGTTTTATTTTAAAATATTTTGTTAGTCTTTATCTTTGTTAGTTTTACTTGCCTTGGTCTTGCAAATTTGTTTTTGATATTATTTAATAAAAGTTTAATTGTTTCCTGTTCACCAATGTCCTTCCAATGAGTTTCCTCTTCTGCACAAAGGCCATGAGAGTAATTGTCAAATGAACTCATCCATCAAAACTAAAAGCAAAGTATTATGCCAAGTGGGCAAAAAGTCCTAAACAAAACTAAATGCAGATTTTGAAAAACACAAATATCTTCTTCAGTTCTAGCAGGAATCCTTATACCTCAGATATCCCAAAAAAATACACCAAAATAAAATGCTGCAGGGTCACAAATCACAATACACACCCACACCCACACACAAACGCACGTACAAACACTTGACTATCCATTACCCCAATGCTATTATTCAGTCCTACCGCCTGCCTTTTTTTCTCTTTTCTCATGCTTTCTTGTATCCTTCCACAGTTCCTGAATTTATGGTGAAGGGGGCTAGAGTGGAAAAGGGAGAATTACATCATACTGCAAATCAAACTTTACAAAAACAGCAGCTGCCAAACATAAAACACTAGCCACTAAAAATGTAGATGGTGTTAAAACAAAAACAGCAGACACAAAATGTTAAAATACCACCTAAAATTACAAAGCATGCTCACTATCTTTTCATTCCAACAAAATAAACAGCATTGTTATTAGGGTTAACTTTTAGCCACACAAACAGCTCATTAATGATAATGTTTAAAATTTTAAGCAATTGTACATGGTTTCCAGAGAATGTATACATTTTAACCAAAACCTAAGGTATTTTAACAAGCAGGACAGTACAGGCTACTGCTAATATACTGATGCAAATAATAATTAAATGACAACATTTGAAATAACTATAAATCTAACTTGAAACAAGTAATGTAATATCTAAACAATAAAAACTGCTAATAGCTAAGCTAAAAAAATTACTTCACATATAAGCTAAATAATTGTAAACTATATTTATCAATTGTATCTAATGCAAAAGGAAGTAATGTAACAAGACATATTAGTAATTACTTTTTGCTAAAGCTAAGATAAGCTTTAGATAAGATAAGCTAAAGAAACAATATTTTATTAATATTTTAAAAGACTTGTAAGTAAAGAAAAAAATATCTTATTCTTTTGAGTAATGAGCACAACAGTGGTGAAGCAATTCATAAAAAACATCTAATTAACATGTTGATGATAAAATTAGATTTTTTTTTCACAGGGTAATTTTAGCTCCCTTGGAAATTTTTTATTTTTATGATACAGAAGCAGAACTTACAAAGGGAATGAAACAATTTTCAAGTCATATAACATCCCCATGTAAAGTCTTATCTGAACCCCTATTACTTGATCTCTTTCTTATTCCATGTTTATTCCTACTCCTTTCATGAAGTATTTTTCCCACTCTCTGTATCTTTTCCTTTGCCTTTCCCTTTTTCATTTTTGGTGTGAACTGCTGTTCCCATTCATTGCAGGACTGGTTATATCCAAGTCCAAGAGGGAATTACTGAAAAAACATCTCTGGTTACTGCAGTCTCTGTGGCTATGCTCCTTACCAATTTTTATAAATGGTTTGTTTGAAGTCATGAATGAAAAACGACAATACGACTATAGTGGGTGAGAGTGGCAATTAGAAACCTTACACAAGTAATGCAAGTGCTGTGCCACGTCACAGCCTTCCTGCTTCTTATTTCTGTGATCAAAAGCCACAATCAAGGTTGCAAAAAAGCTCTAAAAAGTCAATAAGGAAAGTCTTTCCAAAAAACTGGTAAAATTGCTGTGTCTTATCTAAATAAATCTTGTACAATAGCTGTTAGTTTTTATTAAAAATGAGAAAAGTGGTTTAGTAGAGGGCATTCCATCATTAGATGGATCATTCTTTAGCAGTAAAGGTCAGAATCAATAACATTACAGTAAAGTAGGCCTAAACTTTCAACAAATCTAGTTTAGTTGTAGAATGGACCCCCCCCCCCAATATACTGTCACATATTTAAAAGAAAGTTATTACAAATACATCTGATCTCACACGTGTGCATCTATCTAGCTGTAATTTTCTCATAAGTGTTTAGACATATATATATATACATATATACATACACATATATATATACATACATATATATATACACACACATGTATATATATATATATACACACACATGTATATATATATATATACACACACATGTATATATATATATATACACACACATGT
>JAOWBL010000019.1:6771303-6782127 GCA_028564865.1 Zenarchopterus dispar | reverse complement strand
TGACTTTTTATGTACTACTACTACTGCTACTACTGCTACTACTGCTGCTACTACTACTACTACTACTACTACTACTAATAATAATAATAATAATAATAATAATAATAATAATAATAATAATATGCAGGTCAGCTCTAGAACTAAATGGTTACTTTCTTTGGCAATGAAGCACATCTCTGTCAAGCCTCATGAACTCCAGCCTGGTAATTTTTTTTCTTTTCTTTTCTTCTTTTTTTTTTTTTTTTTTGTACAATTTTGCTGAGAAATAGCCAAACAGGAAAAAGACACTGAAAACATCAGTCTGAGAATTGCTGGCAGGTCCCTCATCAGCACGGAGAAATGAATGCGAGACAAAAACAAGATAAACATGGTAGTGAAGTGGGGTGGCAGTTGGTGACTCAGACAGGATGATATACTATTCACCTGCCGGCTGTGGCACCACACGAGGGGCAGACGTGCAAAACAAACAGGCTCAGTCAAACACTTAACAAAAACATGCATGCGTGCAAACATCAAACTCATCCCAGGTGCCGAGCTGACTCAGACAACCAGGTGGAAAGGCAAAAAACAGATAGAGACATACTGTAAGACTAGGAGTAAACTGAGCCCTCTTACCTCACTTTAATCTTTCTCATCTTCTTTGGGTTTCTTCTTGCCTTTGTGGTGAAGATCAGCACTGCAAATTCTCTTGTGTTTTTCTTCTTTTGCCAGCTACTCTTCATGACCTGACACACAAAAAAAGGGCCACGGGAGGAGGAGACGAGAAAGAAACGCTTTAAGTGGGATGGAAATATCACTGTAAGCACCTCACATCTAGCAAAATAAATACACGTAAAAACAGGAAAACCTGTCGTGGCCTGCAATGTGTTTGTTTTTCCAGAGAGATTCTTACCAGCAGAATACAAAAAAAAGAGAATGTAACAGAGAGATAAACAGGACAATTACAAAATCAGTGCAGTTCGTGGCCTAAAGCAGCTGTGAAGGGATTTCTTAGCAAGTACTCTGCATTTTTTATTTGCTGTATCAAACAAGATGGCTCATCATAACAAGAAAAGTGGTTAAAGTTGAGTTAAGAAAATACTGACTGGCAGTCAGTGGTGAAGAACAAAAAAACGATTATGAACATGTTTAGAGCTACCATACCTGCATCGGCTTTTAGTCTGTTTTGTCTTTCTTTTGTCAACATAAAACAAGTTGACATGCGCCGTTTGGATAATTTTATCACGGCTGTACTGCCTCAAAACAATTGACACGGTTTGTTTTGTGAGTGTACGTGCAGAGGGTGTCTTACAGTGCACTGATGAAATTGCTAACAGCTGTGACAGCCACCACAGAGCACACAAACTCCCTTTTCGCCATCTCATTTGTAGCATACAGCTGCACAGATAAAGCATGAGGGTTAAGCAAATATTGCACAATGGCCAGAAAACAATGCCCCAACCCCAGCCCTCCCCTACTGCACAAACACACACACATACACACACACTTACTTTAACGGCAACATTTCTAAGAGTGTGCCAGCTGCTTGTGTGAAAAAATGACTGGCACTGCTTGCCCTCTTTATTACAGCGAACAGAACAGACACCCCTGCTACCCTCCCATTCATTCTAATCTCTCTCTTTTTTTTTTTTTTTTTGCAAACGATAAACCTCCTCGGTCACAGTCTCTCTTCGCCTGTACCCCTCCAACCGTGCCCCTCCAGCCTGGTGTCGACCCTCAAACAAGGCTGCAACAGTGCTCCTTTGTCTGTCCTCCTCCCCTCCTCTCTCCTTACCCCCTCACCCTGCACTGAGTGATGCTGGTTGGTGGGGACAGAGGCATGCCTCGACAGGAACACCGGAGGAGACGAAGGGAGGGAATGAATGAGTAAAAATGTAGGTGGAGGGGTCTCACGAGTCAGTTTCTGTCATTCTTTCCCCCACTCTTTCATTTGCACACTCTTCTGTCTATTCAGCCGTGCATGAGGGGGAATGATCAGAAAACGTTTGCGGGGAAAGATGAAGGTGGGATTCGAGCGGCCACACCCTGAGTGAACCCACCGACTCCGCCACACTCAGCACTGCAGAAAGTCATTTGCGGAGGACCACTGCTGGTTTAGACAAGGAAGCTAATTTTAAACTCCAAAGTAAGGCTGGGAAGGACAGAAATAACCATTTAGATTTTTATTTCTGCTCTTTAAAAAAAACAGCTTAGTTCATTGGCTGTTATGGCTCAAATATAATGTGTGTGATATTTCACCAAGGAATTCGTAAAAATAACCCTTAAATACACAGTGTATAACTTCTCATTTATGCAAAGAAAATACTGGGACTGGCCACTGAGGTTAGTCAAGACATAATTTTAGCCGTTTCACTCTGGTACCACTGCTAGCAATGCAAACCCAGTCCCCCCTAATAGCATAAATACTGCTCTTGTAATGGGGCCTGGGGAATGTCTCATTTGGAAGAGCGGAAGACAGTACAGTAGAGCAGAACCTTTTAGCCCAAAACACACATGTGCACACACACACAAATGTCGTGGCAGCTCTGCTGCAATCGGATCATTAACCCCAAGTAATCTACAAACATTATATTTATTGAAGACGCCGCTCCAGCTTAAGTGCACACACGACCAAGCTGTGCTAATTCATTCTGGGTTTGAGAAAATGGGATTTTTGTGAGCTATGATCACATGCAAGTCACGTCTCTCAGTGTTCCTATACACCCGTGAGTCTGCGTCCACAGTGTCAGCAGCAACCGAGAGGGGGAACATGACTGAAAACGGTGGAAGAGTGTCTGAGAATGCATGATCCCATGTGTGTTTGCGTGGCATGACTCTGCCAGTGATGCAACTCACAGCCTTGATCTAGACTTCTGCCTCTATGTGGCACCCGCTGTTCCTTCTTCATTAATCAATAGGACAGATGAAGACAGATTCCTGCTGCTTTGCGAGGAAAAACAGTAGCTTGCATTCCCAACTGTGTGTGTGTGTGTTTGTGCATGAACGAGAGACGAGAATGCCCTTGGGTAAAACGTGGCAGACATGGTGCTAACCTTCAAGGCTTCCTGCCCACACAGATCATCTGCACTTGATTTGGCTTCTTTTACATCGAGTAAACAAGTCAGACTACATTGGATGATTTGCGAATAAGGTTATGTTTACCAGTGTATTAAACCCACTTCTCTTACAAAATTCAATGTCTTTGGAAAATTAAAAGAAATACATTTGAGCTTTTGCCTTTGTATTTGTAAAAGTAGCATTCTACAATTTTGTCAACTTTTAAGAGTTTTAAAAGGCATTTTAGAATTTTAACTTCAACTGTGCTCTATAATCAAATCTGATACAAAGCTTCTTTGAGGTTACAACAATTTGCCTTCTTAGGTTTTAGAGCAGAAGCAAGTCTTTATATTGGTCAGGTTCACCTTCAATTTTGAAAGCAATTACACACACAAGTGTAATTACTCGCTCCCAAATACACAGACAGCTATTGTTGTGTTTATTTACACTACTTTAAAACCTGAGCTATTAAAAAAAGGATGCCTGAAGGGCTTATTGAGTCTTTTTGAAAATAGTTTTAATATACTTCAAGGCACAAGCTTGAAGTACAACAAAGCTTGAAATAAGCGCTCACTTTCAGATGACCAAAGAAGACCAAAAAGTATCCCGCTTTTCTCAGATCACGTGTACACATTTTTTTTCTTTAAAGTTTGTACACATTTTCCCATTCAGATTGTGTCCACTTTTGACTGGCTGTGAGCTCATGCACTTCTTAGCTTCTTGCTTATATAACACACACTCATTCATTCAGTGTTTTTTGAACAAATGACTAAGTAGAGAGGTATCCAAATCCATCTATGGATAAAAATAAGACTCCTATCCCACTTTCCATGCTTCCACCCCAATGTATACCATTTTCCAGTGATTCAAATTTATGAGTGAGAGTGCTGTTTATACATGGTTTTATAAAGAGGTAAAAAGAATGCTTTTGGGAATAAAGCCCTAGTCGCACTAGCATAGGTAGAGTATTAACACTCATACTTCTACTAATACAGACACTTGCAGAGTCCATTGTTAAAATTCAAAGTTTTGAAATGTGATTCTTCTCACTATCGTAATGGATGAGCCTTTTGTGACATCATCCATCAATTTTTTTGAACTGTATTTGGTCATTGGTGTGCATGTCTTTTTGAAGCCGAAGTGAATGTATCATGTTAGGTAGGTTTATCCAAAAAATGACACTTGAAAGCTGATTGGACAAAAATGCATTTCTTTCTGGACTTGTTTGTATCATATTGAGTAATTATTTTCATAATTACTGATCAGTGCACTGATCAGAGGGAGTGATACAGCTAACAAGGGCATAGGCATTCATCTAAAAAAAATCTATTGAGTTATTTTAAGAGTAAATCTGACTTTTACTTTTAATGGAACTCTACTGTGGCCAGACATTTTTTGAGCCAGCACCTAGTGGTTCTCAGTGGTATGGCATTTTAACTTTCACGCATTTTGACACTTTCACATTGACTTTAAGTGTAAAGCTTGATTCCTGCTTCTACATGGCAACAACACACATGGCCTGTTCACTGCAGCAGCTGCAGCTTCCTTTTGTTTACTCTCTGCATGGAGAAAATCAAGCATCTCCTGAATGAGTTAGAGCTGATAAATCTTCAACAGCACCAACTTTCACGAACGTAAGTGCAATCAATCTTTCTAGCTGGCTTGAAAACAATGAATTAGTACAAATGGAAAAGATATACAAGAAGCGATGATGCTACCAAGCAAGCCAATCGCATTTGTTGCAGTCTGGGTTAATCATTTCCAGGGCGGTGAACGTTTGTCAGGTTGATTCCACAAATCATCATGTCTGAGCCAAATTTGATGAAAGTTTGTGGAGTATGCAGCAAAAAAAAAAATAAATAAATAAATAAATAAATTCAAATGTAGGTGTGCATACGGTTGCATTTTCTTAAAACTGGCTTTGGAAAATCATTGAGGTCTCCAAGTGAACAATTAGTTGTATTTTTTTTTTTATGGTGAAAGGGTGGCTATTTACATTTTCCTGAAGTATTTGAAAAATTAGACATGACTAAAATCACATGAAGACAGCGTTGCATTTTGTATTTTAATTAAAATTTAAAAACACATTACCTCTGACTTTGATTCAAAAAGTGCAGAACCATCATGTAAATGGCTTAATTTCACAATTTCTAGTAGCGATTAACACTGAAGTTTTAGGCATAATTGGGTAGAAATAGGTCAAAGCAAGATTTAAGTTTGTTTTCTAAATGGGAATGAGGAATGTGTGTAATTTCCTGGCATTCCAAATGGCTAAATGACTTGAATGGCAAGCCACAGAGGCTATTTCTCCCACAGAACTTAAATCTTGCAGAAACGTTATCAGTCACTTGGAGGCTTTGCCTCCTCGGTGTACTGCAAGGCCGTTTGTGTGTTTTCAATGTAACTTGTGATATTTGGCTGGAGCTCAGTGCCCTCTTTGTTAGCCATTGTGCTGAGATGAATGAATCTTTCTTCTAAATTTTATAGAGATGCTCTGTGTGAAACCATAGAGACACCTTTGAGACCACTAAAGTGATGTACAGACTATGTGTAGTAACCAAGAATAGGACTTAATACATTAACTGGTTTAAAGAGACTATTAACCCTTGGTGCAAAATAAATTCCATAATATTATAGAAGTAAGAAATGTGGCTCAGTATTTCTTAAATTGTTTTTAAATACGTTTTTACAATGAATAACTTTTATCTTCACTAATCAAACAGGTTTTAGAATTACAAGAAATGTACAACTATTTTGAAAGAAGACAGAGTTCAATGGCTGTTTTCATTTTTGTCCTATTTTTAAGTTACTGATGAAAGAAAAATACAGACATGAAATCCTGTATTACTCCTTAACCCGAGATGCCCTGATTGGATTGGTACATTGTGATTTGACATCGTCTGCCTGACAATCAGACAAAGGGGCTTCAAGGGGCAGATGACAAACACTCGTAATCCCCCTCTCCCAACAAAACTCCCGCCAAAACCCAAAACAAACGCTTGGTGAAGGCAGACTTATTCAGAGCATATTAGGGAGGTGAAGAGGGCCAGGCACAGAGGGACCCTCTTCACTGGGCTGTCCTAATCGTCTGAGACAACCCCTCCAGTGGCAGACCTTCCCGCCTACAGACCCCACCCTACCCCCCAAGGCATGTCCCAGACACATCCAAGAGTGTTTACAAGGGCAGGCGGCCATGAAGTGGGGAAGCTGACCAAAATGAACAGCCCCCTTGGGAGCGTTATTTTAATTGTCCATCTTTTTTGTCCAAATTAAACAAGCTGGAGCATGTTGGAGTATCCATAAACATAAGCACCCCGCCCACCACCACTACCCACTTTTGACAGACTGGCACGTTCCATAGAGAATGCCACTGATGCAGAATGATGAGTGAGACCCCATTGTCTCGTTATATTGTCTTCAATTAGGGAGGAGATGAGGGGGGACAATGAGAGGAGCATTTGTAATCATGAGCCTCCCCAACTCATGCTGGGAAACAGAACTTCATTATACCCAATGGTCCCACACTGACGATAAAACTCTGAAAATATGTGGTTCATCCTATATGGACGTTTTTCGAGTATAAATGGCTTGGAAAGAAGTGAGTCACCGGGAAAAGCTGCAGGGGGTTCTGAAGCTGAAGATAACTAGAAATGCAGGCAGGGGCAAATCTTCATCTTTATCCGCAGTGCAAGAGAACAAATTCCAACCAACGGAATTGCACTTTTCTCCTAATTACATCTCCTGCTCACTTACCTGTCTCGTGTACATTTACAAATCCTCTATTCAGAGTTTTAAAAGTGAGACTTTGAAGGGTTTAAAAAAAGAGTGGATTAAAATTAGAAAAAAAAAGTCAGACAATACTTCAAAAAGAACAGCAAACTCACGTTTCTCGGAGCCACTTTTTTTCAAGGATGAATTTACAGTCATAAAGTTTAGCCGTGTCTTTTTATCTTTACCCTGCGAGTGCTGTACAAGCTAAGCTCTGAGAACAGACGCTCCAGCAGCACCGGTGTCAGAGCCATCTGTAAAAATGAGACTTCTCAAAGAAAGAGAAACTCGAGAGTGTTTACCTGGAGAGCGTTCAGCTGAGAAATGATTCCAGCCCGACGTCTCATCGGCTTTGTGGCTCACCACGTCATTTAAAGTCACGTACTGCCGTGCTTGGGATGTTGGGTTTTGATAAAACCACCCAACTGGACAAATACATCTTTCAGAAAATTGTGAAAATTATTTCTTTCAGCTGGTATTGTTGCTTTATTGTATCCCTCCACCCCCCGTTCCCATCCCCGTCCCCAGCGCCCCCGTTCTTCCACTCCTCAGAGCACAAAGAGCTAATCTGAGGCAAGCACCCGCGCCATCTCCAACACATTGTTAATGCAAAACTGGGGTAATTTTGTTTTATTCAAAACATGTAAATGAAGCATGAAGTGAAAGTTATCATTATTGTTAGGCAACAGAGAAATTAGAAAGATAGCTGTGCATTTTCTCTCCATACCTACTGTGCTTTATTTTACTCAGCAATACTGTCAGTTGCCCTCTTACCGGATAGATCAATTGCACCGGACAGATCCCAAAATGTTTTTGATTCTGCCCATTTGGAGATGAAATCAGCCTGCAATGGGTGCCAGACATAAGGATATCCATCAAGTCAAGCTGCCCTGGGGCCGAACATCCTTCACTGCAGGGCCCCATTCCCTTATCTGATTCCAGCAGACGGGGCAAGATGATGGCCATGCCAGCCAGAGTCTTTGATTTTTCTTTAAGTATGTCCCTCTGCTTTCACACTAGTTTATTGATCGCCGACAGACCTAATTTTGTTCCTCTGCTTCCAGAACACTCTATTTGTTATGTGATCTCTCAGATGAGGATGGCAAAGAGGTGGAGATATACTAATCCTCCCCCTCACAATCTCAGGCACTGCATTTTGTGAATTTTTTTTTTTTTTTTTTTTGTGTGGCTTACCCTGTCAAATTTGTCATTACCAAAGGCTCCCTGGGTCAGAGTATAAATGACACTTTTGAGACATTTTTCAACGTAGGACAATGGTTTTCATTCACCCGTCTGCAAAAGGGTTAAATGAAATTAAGCAAGCATAAAAGCCCGACTGTTATGATGTTTCTATTCAGGAACATTGGTTTTAATTCTCACATGTTTGACCAGAGGCTTAATAGTATGTGATGTTTGAGGACTTTACACATTCCTCCATGTTGAGCAGCACAATGCAACAGTGCAGTCGAGGGAGCACCAGCATCGTCACTCTACCCAGATGGCAGCAAAGTATGTAAATTGGTTCATTAACCTTACAGTGCTTTAACCAGTGGGCCATGCAAAGGGCTTGTTCAATCTTGGTCTTTAGAGTTTTCTTGAATTTTATTAACACCCATTAATAACACCGGGAAACTTTCGCTAATGGCATGAGGTGGTTTTCTGTGATCATATCAGACACTTTGGTAATTATACACGATGTCCCAATGATTACCACTTCTGAGATCATTAAACCATGTAGTAAAAAAAGGAAAACATCTAATTTACCCCGTCTAAAGATGGTTATCCATTTTCTTTTCTTGGTGGGAAAACATTTAGAAAAAAACATTATCACACCACTCACTCCATCTGACAAGCATGTTTGGATCTTTAACCCCAGACAATAGCAGGGCAAAAAGAAAAAGAAGCGGTGGGGAGGGGGGGAAGGGTGGGGGTGAAAAATGGGAAGGGGAGCTGCATTTTCATGTGGCGTGTTCCTCAGTGCATGCAGAGTGTGTGAAAAATTGGCTTGTAGTGAGTGTCTGTGTGCGAGCTGCCAGCCGTGAGGCCTTGCACCTGGAGCAGGGAGGAGCAAGCGAGAGGCCAAGGGTCACACTGTGGGCCAAACAGGATTGGAGTTCTCCGTCTTCCCCAGGAGGCCAGACGACCCCCGCGGCTGAATCCCACAACACCGGCCTTTCACGCCCCTTCCTTCCTTTTCCTTTCCTCCTTCCTCCTCTGGTCCGCTCCTTTTCTTTTCTCCTTCAGGAAAGCACAGTAATCCATAACCCACTCAGCTATCAGCGGCTCAATTATCCCTCCTGTTCCACTATTTTCTCCCCGTTTTCTAAAATGGAGATTCAAAAACAATTAACCTCTTCAAGCTAGGGATGTTTTCCAGAAAAGGGCAATGTAGTAATTGAGTGGCTCCACCATTTACATTCCTGACTATGATTTCACTCCTTCACGTACAAATCTGGTTACCAAAATCCTAATCTGTGGTGCTGTAATTTTCAAATTTCATTAGAGGATGTTGTAGTATTGAGCTATAAAGATTTAATCTAACATCTCCAAAATACTTCAATAACCTGCTTAAATAATAAAGTGATGCCGTTTCTACCCAAGCTTACGTGTCTAATTGATTCTTGAGATAATTATTCATTTACAGGAAAAGAAGACATGCCAATTAAATTTAGTAGGCAGCACTTTTAGAAAAAATAATACAACTAGACCATTTCAGACAAAGTGTCTATAAGCTGTAGTGCATCCCCCAACATTCTCAGCCTTCAATAAAATCTCTCCCCCTACGTTATGGAGGGGCCTCCTATTCATCTCCAGGTAGCAAGACTCAAAGTGTAGGAGGGAGGAACAACTTGTTGCACCCATTGAGCTTTTTATTACTTCCCCCTTCAAAGGACGGTGGCACAAGAAGAGACAACCTCAAATCTTATAGATGCCATGATGCACAAACAGAAAGCTCAGACAAACATGGGAGGGTGGGGGGTGAGGGGCAGTTTCAGTAGCAAAAGCCCTGGGCAGATTTTACCAACCTTTGCTTTTCAAAACATCATATTCGAGAAGATTAGATTGTTTTGGATGTGATGAGAAAGCCCTTCCAGCTGTTAGGGGATAATCCCCTAACAAACAAGTTTATCAAAAATGGACGTAGTTGAGAAAAACAACTGGGATCGCAGCAAAAACACCACCACAGTCAGTTAGAAATAACAAAATATGCCTACCAAACCAGGACCAACCAGCCATTTTCTCTCGAGCACGCTAGCATAGCCAAGCGAAACACAGGCAAAATGATGCAATCTCAGTCCAACAGACACGGATAAAAAGAAAGAGGTGTACAAATCCAAAACACGGTTGATGACTTGTTCCTTTGTGAAAGAAAAGCACATACCGAAGAATATTCAAATACTTACACCTCTTTTTCTTTTTTAAAAAAATGAGATTTCAGACGCTACAATGAAACACAACTACCATTAAAACCGAAATTCAAAAACAAGCCAGCCCTCAATTAAAAGATGGAGTCACTGAGCAAGAATTTTATTTTATGTTTGTTTTTCAGATTCCCGATCATTTAAAATTAATGATCACTTTCATGAACCTCAATCCTTTCAGACAAGAGCAAGATGAAGGCTTCATAATAAGAACGGAAAAAAAATCAAGGAATAAAGTGTCATATCCGTGGTACAGAAACAAGCGAAGTGCAAACAATGTAGAGGAGCCACATATGACACCAGATAAACTATGTTCTCGTTGATGCTCGTCTGAATGCCAAAGCTTAAAATCTCACTCACGCACACACTGGGATGCGCAAAGCACAAAAGAAGACTGGAGAAGTCTTTGATGTTTCCTCATGGGTGTGTGCATTGCAGCGTTGTGAGTCACTCTCACACTCCATCCATGCAGGCTTCACAGCAACAGCAGCACAGTACCAATGAAAGTGCAACCCTGGTGCCACACACACACACACACACACACACATATACACAAACATGATAGTGAGTCTTGACTGGGGATGAGGAGCAAAGAAAA
>JAOWBL010000019.1:6751405-6764773 GCA_028564865.1 Zenarchopterus dispar | reverse complement strand
ACTCTCACAAAAAAAATACAAGAAACAAATAAACATATCCAATTTGCAGATTGCTGTGCTTCTTTTACATAAATAAAATGACAAAACAATAAGTGTAAAACTTCTGTTAGGCACCAAAATACAAAGCTTTTTAATGGGTACAGTACATTTCATTACACTAACTACATCTGACACTGTCATGAAGCAATACAGTTTTCACAGTACTGCCCATTGTATTTTGCCATTCGTTGACTTTATTCCTGTAACCTCATTTACGATGTAAGATTAATTGGCATGCTGCTAACGGCAAATCAATCTGTTCTTCTTCACTCGCTCTAATTCATTGTTTATTTAATATGAGTGTAACCCAGACCTTTGTTCAATGGCAGAAAATGGTCTCTCTTTGTTCAGCAGCACTGACCTTTTCATTTTAACTTGTCATATTGGAGCACTCATTTACTCATCGCTTTAAGAGTTGACTCATGTAACAAGGCAGGGACAAAATTGAATTAATTTTGTCTACTTTTAGTTGTGATGATGTTTGAAATAATGGTACATGGCAAAAAGGCCTGATGATATTCATTAATATATGAAAAAGCACATTAAACTATAATCATATTGTAGCATTGCACAAAAGGAAAGTAAAGGCTGAGCTTGTGCAATGTGTAATTTTGTAAAGTACAGACTTTGTGGCCACAAACTATCTCAATGTGGGTATCATTTTAACCACAATTACCACACTGAATTTGAGAAATTAATATAATATTTGAATAGCTACAATTGACACCATTTACATGGAGATCAGCAGGAAGTTCTCTGGATTTTAAATTCTGTTTCATCAGCCAGATAAGGTGAAACATTTATTGATTCGTTTGTATCACAAGTAAGAAAGAGGTCAGTTTCGTCCATTAAGAAACTGAGCTGTAGCTTAGAACTGAAGAGTGTAGATGACATTTTCAGCAGGTTTACCCTCTGTAAAGACAACGAAAAAAATTGATTGAGAAAGCTCTTTTCTCTATATGGTTGGAGGCAGCAGAATATGTATGGAAAGTAGTTTTAAAATTCATAAACACTGAAAGTCTCAGTGATGTATAATATATAAAGGTATATAGTAAACTGTGCAGTCCTATTTCCATCTTTCCACTATTTGTATGCTATCCTCTATATGCTTTATTTCTCTACGGCAATTGGATTAATTAAAATTTCAGCACACTCATTATTTTCACTTATTCTGTGGTGTCCAGTGGGCCTGGAGGTGCCAGTACTTTAATTATAGTGTCCTTGTTGTGATTCCAGTAGCCAGGATGGATTACTTCTCTGAGATACGAATAAAAAGATAGATGCACAAATGATGTGTACTCACAAAAGTCCTACTTACACTTTTTGTAACACACAAAATGGTATTTATAAAAGAAATCTGTTGTGAGAATGTACAAACCTCAACTGATGCTTCATACTATGCATACACGTTTAAGCACTTTTAAGGCTTATATGTTGAAATGAAGATGGAAAAAAAAAACTGTAAGAATTTTACAAAGTAAAAACTGATATTTTTTAATAAATGTTAAAAAAAATTTAAATTAGATTTTTTAAAATTTGTTTAAAGAAATGTTCTTACTTAATACAAACAGTTATAGCTGTGTATAAGGATGGGTGCTCTCGTGGAGCTGGAAAACCTTGTTAGTTGATTTTATGAAGAGAACAATTATTCAGATATTGTTCTGTCGTTGTGGCACCAGATGATCATTGTTCATGTGCCACGCCAATTGCACATCTCCGTCATCTTGAAGCTGTATGCTACAGTATGCAGACAAAGAATTCAGTAGCTGAGGATAAATCCAAGCTTGTTGGTTCTGCCCCCACGTCCTTGATACTGTCCTTGTTTAAGCTGATACACTTTTAAACTCCATGTTTGTAATGTTTGTTTTTTAACCCATTCAGGGTCATCTGCTGTGGAATTAACGAGTTGATTGCTTGTATTTGTTTTATTTTTGTTCAGTCTGAGGTACCAGAACCATCAAATAAAAGACATCATTACTTCACTGATAGACATCTCAGTTTTGATTGCATTTCTTCCTTGTAAATACTTTTACACACACACACATACACACACACACACACACACACACACACACATATATATATATACATATTAAAAGAATGCGTATACACAATAAAACTATATTGTTTTATTAACAGATCCAATACTTTGAAGTCTATACCATGATGCAAAATGCACAACCCTATCTGACACCCTGTGCCTACATTATGAAAGAGCTATAGTAACTTTTTGTATGAAGATTGAAGGAACCCTGGAGAAAGACCTGGGGCCATCATTCTGGAGACATCTTTAAACTTTTTGAACTCTCTTACTACTATCTTTTCCACTTTTCTTTTGTGGTGCTGTGATATGTCAAAAAGATTAACCCATATTCTTGTCCATGTGCAATCCACAGTTCTTGAGGTTTTTTTATGGGCTGGTATTCTGCCAATCATAATTAGGTACAAACTAATTATGATTACTACAAACTAATCACAGTGTCCAGAATGGTCACTGATGTCATCATCTTCCAGTTCAGGTGGAGAAGAGGAGCTAAAGCATTCAGCATTTTGTGGTGTCATTTCAAACTTTCCCAGTGCTACCATCTCTGATTTGGTTGAGGCTATGGTGAGATGTTCTCATGGGCTTATTTATGTGTCTAGTAACCACACAGCAGAAGACTATGATAATGCTGAGTTAAACATTTTGCACCAAATTCACAAGGAAAATTTTCCCACAGAATTGATTAGGCGTAAGACATGCCAAGAAGCTGCTTTTAGCTGTCATCTTTCCAAACATGAAAGCTAGTCCTCATTTCATTTTTACAAGGTTGAGCCACCAAAGACAACAGAGTCACTTGGTCAGAGTAAAGATTACGTCTGGACCAAAATATTCATATAGAAAGATTATTAGTTTGATTCCTTACTGGCATTCTGTCCAAGGATCGGCCTTACCCCACCCCTGTGACCCTGATCAAGATGAAGTGGTTATAGGAAGTTGGATGGAGCTTGGTTCTCGGGTTAAGAAGCTTGTCATATTAAATGAAAAATTGCAAACATGGTGTAACATACCATACCTTGTCATGTTTATAGGCCTCTGAGTTCTAGCATGGATGTGTTTTGACATAAGGGTGGAAGGAGGGGGCATGTACACAGAACAAAATATCCAGAGATCCAGGTCAGCTGTGTGGCCTCAGCTGGAGTGGAAGGCTACACCTGTCAACGCTCGGGGGCCTCTCCCTCTCTTTCTCTGTCCAGCTGGACGTGCAGAGCCTCTCAACCCCCCACCCCCCTAGCCTCCACTTCACAGATTCAGGCCAGTTCAGCCCAGCCATGCGTGGCCATCTTTGGGAATTTATTCCGGATGCTTCCTGTTCATTGCATCCGCTCCTCTCTCATGCTGTTCTCTCTCAATCTGTGGCTCCTCTTCATGTCTGCCTTTTTAATATCTGTACCATTACCCGGCTGCACTTTGTAACGCACATGCAAAAACATACCCCTTTCCCTTGGTTTGTACCTACTAATGTGTAGATTTAGAGAACACAGACAACTAAACTGAAATCAGATTGGATATTTTGTCTACATTTACCACTCCCATGTGGTATCACTCAAATAAAAGTCATGCCAGGTAAATTTTATTTTCATCATATATGACATCCTGATAAAATTCCAACTGAACTTAAACAAATAGCGCAAAGTTATTTCCCAAAAGTCAGGAAAAGCCACAGTTTTTTTTAATCTTAATATGTTGGGGGATATGATGTCAGGGATATCCAAAGTTTCCCTTTTTCATTGTTAAGTTTCAGTGGGAACCATTGAGGAGCACAACACATTCCACCCACTCTAAGCTCCTGCTGTGCATCCAAAACTTCCTCTCAGCATAGTCAGCAGAGACAGCAGCTGGAAACACTAAAATGTTACTACAAGCATTCTTTTTATTCTGACATCGTGTGTGTAGCCTGTTTTTTTCCCCCCAAAGTGTGGTTATATTGTAAAATTACTGAGTTAAACTAGTCATAGAGAATTAATTTTCTTTGACTGTGTCAGTTGAGTAGAAGGAGACAAAAATGAGTGGGTTGCTACGAGAGTGTAGAGTACTGCGCCCGTAACTCTGGCCTATTCAGTGGCTAGACAAATGAAGCCAGAGTGGTAAGTTGGATTAGTTCCATGGTTTACTTTAGATTTACAACTTTATGTTCATTGTACAAAATGTACAATGGAATTAAGTGGTATTACAACATATTGATATAAAAGCATAGTAAAAAAAAAAACAAAACATAGTGCCACACAGTAAAAATGCAAGATAAAAAATGAGAAGCAAATAAAACAAGTAGGTTAGTGCACAAGACTGACTATTATTACAAATGTGTGTTCAGTGTAATGCCCACTGTGGGAAGAAACTGTTCCTGAGTCCATTGGTTCTTGATCTGTTGCGCCTGTAACGCCTGCCAGAGGGTAGCAGGGGAAAGAGGTGAAAATGGTAGTGGGTGCTGTCTCTGATGACTGCCTTAGCTCTGCTGAGGCAGCGTGATGAATAAATGACCTTCAAGGATGGAAGGAGGCGATCGATGATCTTCTGTGCTGCCTTCACCAACTTCTATAGCTTCTGCTGGTCTGCCTCAGTGGAATGGGAGAGGACGCTCTCAATGGTGGAGCAATAGAAAGATACCAGCAGCTTCTTGCAGACATTGTTCCTCCTCAGGACTCTCAAAAAGTGTAGGTTTTGCTGGGCTTTCTTCACATGACTGATGTTAACTGTCCAAGAAAGGTCAGCGGAAATGATGGTGCCAAGAAATATGAAGCAGTGGGAGTTGGACTCTGTCACCAATTCCATTAATAACTGTTATGGACAGAATCTATAGGTGCAGCCAAGGTGTGTAGGGGTGGTACAGTGTAGTGGTCAAAGGATTTCACTGCTTTGCAGATGTGTGGTTCTGTTGTCATTGTGAAGTTGTGATCTTCAGCTTTCCTTGGAACCGTACACAGCGGAGCATGAAACATTGTGAACCTCCGAAGCTGAGACCATTGTTCTCACTTGGAAAAGAGTTGAACGTCCTTTCCAGGTTGAGAGTGAGATGCTGGTCTAACTGGAGGAGCTTAAGTATCTCGTGGTCTTGTTCACAAGTGAGAGATTGACAGGCTGGTCGGAGCAGCGTCTATGATTACACAGACCCTGTCTGTGACCTATGGTCATGTGGGTAGTGATCAAAAGAATAAGACTGCAGATACGAGTGGCTGAAATGATTTTCCTCTACTATGCTTGAACTCTCCCTTAGAGATAGGGTAAGAAGTTCAGCCAACAGAAACTCAGAGTTAAGTTGCTGTTCCTCCACATCAAAAAGAGCCAGTGGAGGTGTGGACAGCTGGTGAGGATGCCCCTGACCACCTCTTTTAGAAGGTGATTTGGGTATGTCCAACTGGGAGGAGGCCTATAGGCAGACCCAGATCACTTTGGAGAGGTTATATCTGTGGCCTGGAAATGTCTCAGTATTCTCCTGGAAGATCTGGGGGAGGTGCCTGGGGAGAGGGAGGCTTGGGCCTTTCTGCTTCATCTGCTGCCCCTGTGACCCAATCTTGGATAAATGGAAGTTATGGATGGATGGATTACATTTCTGTTTTATGAGTTATGTGTAAATTAAAACCCTGAGCATGGATGTCTGTCACATTTAAACGATTTAACAAAGAGATATTGAACAGCAGCAAATGCATGTTTTTTTTAATGGGACATCTCCTTCCTCAAATCTGGTACTGTGGCTTAATGTTAAAGCTGTTGTAGTTCATGATAGCCCAAGATTCACCAGTGTGATGTGACAGAGAAAATGTGAGCTGTAATCAACAAATGAAGAATGTACAACTGATTCTGACCTGCAGAAATTATATTCCCATAATGCAATATATTAATAAAGGCATAGTACTTCATGGAAATGGGGACACCATAAAAAGCCATCCACTTTTTCTTGGTTCACCATTTCCAAAGTTACCCTTCAAAATGGTCTGCATTTTAGATGCTTAGCAGTGCTTGGTCATCCTTTCAGGCACTAACCTACCTCTGCGCCAGGATAGTAAATCCCACCAGTTATTCTTTAACACCTGAACAGAGGCAGTAGCAAAGCGATAATAAATCTGGGACTAACCTCACAGAATCTTCATTTTGTCCCACAGCAAGATGAAGCGGAAAGTTAAATAACAGCAAAGTTATTCTCCTGGTGCACTCACACCACATCCTATCCTAGCAGCCGACAGCTGAATTATTCAACTGTTTGTACCTGTGAGGCATGCAGACCCTGTTAAGGGCTGCCCCGGTATGATCTATAATTAAATATAATGCAACATGAAAGTGCATAAGACATGAGACTAGGGTTTGGACAAGTCACTCAGACTTCCTCCTAGTTACCCATTTTATGGAGGTTTGTTTGTTGACTGCAGTGGTTTTATTTTTAAGTATTTATTTTACAAGATTTTATAAGCTTTGTACAAAATATTTTTTTTTGCTGTTGACTCCACTTGGCTACTCACTAATACAGAAGTTTTGCTCTAAGCATTTGAAATCAGAAGGCGAGTAAGATCATATAATATTTCACTATACCATCACATGCACAGTACACACTCTCACACTCCTAGGGCCCCTGTCTTTCACAGTGTTTGTTTTGCTCTCCCAAGCAGCTCAATCATGGAGCCTTTCAGAGCTTAAGCTCAGAAATAGTCCTGCTGTGAATTTAGAAATTTGACCATCGCAAAACCATTTACGGGCTCTCAAAATTGACCAATTGGGATACATAAACTTCAGCAATCATCCATAGCTTCCAGCAAGTGTTCAAGTGTTTTACCCAAGCCATTAACAGTTACTTTAACCACAGCAGTAGAAACACCGACATTTCTCATAAGGTTTAGAGCAAAACACACATTTAGAAATTTTTGTTGAAACGTCAATAAAATTATTTCGGTTTTAGACCACATCTTTTAAGCTGTCCATCTACAGTACATGTTTGAAAAAAATCAAACAGTAATCGACATTTGGAAATCTCAGTGACAGTTGAAGGCTTTAGCTCTGCCTGCTTATGCACAGACATGCACACACACACACACACACACACACTCATACACACACACACACACACACACATACACACACAGATCCTCGCATCTGTCCAAATGTGAACTGCAGTATCTTCACCTTGCAGGCGGTTGTAGGGAGGAAAGGCTTAGTGGCTTGCTCACTTTCTTCCTTCGCTGGCTGTGAAGTGGAGTCTGAGGTGTCACAGTTTTTTTTCTATCCCCCTCTTTCTCTTTTCCCTACTTTCTCTCCTCTCTCACTCACTCTCTCTCACTTGGTTTTTTTCACAGCTAGTACGTGGCTACACTGGTTGAGTTTATGCTTTACAGCAAACACTGCTAGTCTGTGATAAGTAGCTAAAAGTAAATATATACATCCTGGAGTGAGATGGAGAAACAGTTAGTGAGACACATCATATACATTGTTTGCTCGATTTACATCAGGCATATGATACAGAGGTGTCAAAGACTGGCAAAGTTCCTGGCACAGTAAAGGGACAGCAAGCTAGGAAAAAAAAACAACAACCAATATTTCTTATTTTGCTTCCAGAAAAATTGAATTCAATCATTATTATTGTGCTTAAAAAAAGAAAAAAAAATACATATCTGTCAACAATATAAACAGTGTTTAGATACAATACATTATGAACAGAGTATTTGTTACATTTAGCCATGCACTGGGAGTATTTAGAGGGACGCAGACTCAAGACAAGATTATAACCTCAACCCCCTTATAAAGACCCAGCAATTACTCTGGTTTGCTGACACCCTGAATACCAATACCACAATGCCTCTTCTTTCAATAGAAGACACCCCCCCAACACCATCACTTGCAATGCCATGTCACACACGCACACACGCACACACACACACACACACACACACACACACACACACACACAGAGACTGTGATCTCACTACTGCTCTCCTAACCCAAAACTCCCTTCACCCCACCCTATTCCCCTCCTGTAATACAAGTTGCCTGTGGTTGCTATGGCTACGACAGGAGTTCATAAATCGAAGCGCAGAGGGACTCTTCATTCCTTTAAAATTATCTTTTTTTGATGGATTGGGGCTGGATGGGGGTATGCAACAGCACAGAGGGAGAAGGATTTGGATGTAGAAGGTTTAGTGGATTGAGTGCACAGAGGAAGCCCATCCTTCCCTTCCACCATGTGTCCCACTGAAGCAGATGGTGGCGTGTGGCTCCACCATGCCACTGCGGTTGCCGTGTGAGTGCTGCTGCCATAAGGAGGCAGGTTAGTAGGAGATTTGGGGTGACAGCATTTGGCAGGGGCTACAAAGTGAAGATGTAGGGAGGGAAAAAGTGCTTTGTGCCTTGGGCTGACACCAAGGTAAGCTGCCGTTATGTTTCTGTCTCTATGATTTAGTGCCCAAGTGTTACAAGGAGTGGAAACCCAAGGTAGCTTTCAATTTTAGAGTTAAAGCATGTCAGGCCACATCATGGCCCATTTTAGTTTTATGTATAATCATGTACAAAGGTTGCGCCATGCACTGATCAAAGACATATGCTGTAGTTATGATCAAGGCTGCCGTATTAAAAAGAAACCTTTGTGCAAAGGCTTTAAACTAGAGTGTAACTGGTGAAATACTGGTTTCAGTTTACTCGAGAGTCAAGTTCATTTCTCAAAGAGCAATAGATTTGATGCACAAAATAAATAAAAACACATCTTTTTTCATTATATTACTCTAACTATCCCTATTTGAAAATTATATGGCCTAGTTTGAACTGTTTTTACGTCAGAATTTCTTGTGGTTGTATTGACAGATACCATTTAGAATATCAGCAGTTATAATTTGTAACTGCAGCATTTCAAACTCTTCTGCTGTTTTTTTTTTTTAAATGGCGTAACACTGCTTTCACTGTATCTCAGAAAGGGGAGGTCAGAACTTTTAATCACCTTCAACTGTAGTGCATTCCTTTTGTTTCCACATCAGAATGAAAACTCAGAATTCCCTATTACTTCTAAATGGAGCATAACAATAACAAGTCAGATGGATTTCTATCTATCACTGAAGAAAGTAGTACATCAGAGAATTAAGACATAATTGCACTATAACATTTACACCTCCCCACAAATCTATGGCAAGCTGCAAAAGCCTCTGAATTCATCGAGAAGGTCATTTTCTGCCTTCTGAACATAACACTTTCAAAGTCTGTAAAGCAAATGGCAAATATCTGGAAATCTGTATGGTAAGACCTATTGTTAAAATAAAATTATCAAGCTGCATTCAAGAAGTAGTGTTAAGAAGAAACTCAGCGAAAGATGTCAATGAGTGCTAGAACAGGTGGAAAAAATTAAACTGCTAACTCTTTACAGATGTAAAGAACTAAGAGCTTAGATGAAGCAGTAAGTCGTTTTAGTCTGTACCATGCCGTAAACTGAACAAGGTGGAGCTCAACAGACAAAAAACAAAAGAAGATACTAAATGAAAAAGTATAAAAAAAACAACACTAGTGTTGCAAAAAGAATACTATCATAATTTTAGGATAATGTATGTTTATGGAGGAATCAAAAATCTAATGCAACACACTGGTTTAATTTTATGTAATATTAAATTAGATAACTGAAAAAGAACATGACTTGCAATGAAACATGGCGGAGATGTTATCATTCAGTGGGGCAACCTGGCTACCTGGCTGCCTTTGAAACTGCGCAGTATCTCAAAAACAAACAAACAAAAAAAAAGTAGAGGCATTACACAGTATCAGAAAAGTAGGTTTTAAGCAAAGGTGCTGTGTTTTTCAACATTGTGACCCAAAGAACATGCCCAGCAAGACATAAGATGAATGGGGGGGGGGGGTCTTAAGCTGTGCTAAAAAAGTGCTAATGATACTGACAATCTTTGGACATCCACTCTAGTGTGTTATGTTGGTTGGAACATTGTGCACTGGCCTGACCACAGTGAGATGGGGTGGAAGGGTTCGAAGGTGCACTTTGTGCTGTTATGAAAGCTGGACAGGATAGGGGTAAGAGAAGGTTGTCAAAGGTCAGCTGCCTGAATAATTCTGCACATAGCTAGACATGCTGTATCTGCGTCCTCTGGATGCAAAGATCCATACACACATTATCTTCAACTTGTATGTAACCCATCTGCAGCATGTGCTTTGTCCACAAATGTGAACAGTGTAATCACTTCAAAAACATGAAGCACATAACTGCAGCCTTTAATCCAGTGTTTACAAATGCACACATACACACTGGCTTCCAAGCATACTTTATGCACTGCATGCACCAGTGCACTCTAACACACACAGACACACACAAATGCACACGCAGACACACCACCCTCTCATTCCATGGCATGGAAGAATGGATCCAGTGTGTGTGAGGCAGCCAGCAGACAAGGGCAGGGCCCGGCATTTTTCAGGGGCTTGTGTGTGTTTGAAAGATTGTGTGTTGGGGGGGCACAGCAGGCTTGGAAATGCGGGTCGGTTTTGGGAGGGGCCCTGGCCAACATATTTAAAACGCATTTAAATAAATAGACAGAGACACAAATTCCGAGACATTCCAGGAGTCACATTATGACAAACTGGGATATTTGTGGTTGCACTTTGAGAACAAAGCCGTTGAAAAATTTGAAAGTTGATCTTCACAGGCTAGTTTGGGAATAAATTATTAAAATCATGGATGCTTCCGTGCTAAATATAGAAGCTTGTCTAAAAGCAGCACTCAGAGGATTTGAGAAGAAAAAAAATCTCTTTAAAGAAATGCTGAACGCATATCAAAAGTTTGTCATTGCCTGCTCACCCTCTTGTCAGCTGAGACGCAAATGAACTTCACACACTCAGAAAGTTAATACCCATAGGTCTAGCTTTGCCTATGGAAAAACATAGGAAGCAGAAAATTATAGGATTTCTAGGCACATGCCTGTTTGTAGAATTAGACAGTGAGGTATTTCCAAAAAAATATGCTGAATGCTCTGTCCAAGCTTAGTACCTGTAAAAAAGATAATTTGTCATAGCTTGAGAACATGGAGAGACTGCATACTCTGTGATCTTTGAAATATCACCGGAGAGTTTAATGAATTCTACTTTGGTCTTTTTAATGTGCTTTAGTGGCAGGCTCTTAATTGTTACTGGTATCCCACAACACAAGCTTAATGTGAGGTAGGATGTTAATTTTGCTCAAGGACACCTAAGCAGAACACACTGCTTTGCCTCTCACATAAATGAAACATGGTGTTTTATAGCAAGTTCATCTTTGATCAAAAAGCATATTTATTTTTTCCTTTAAGCTGAGCTAAGTCCTTTAAGCAAATTCTCACTTCAAGTCAACTGCAATGTTTTTGTAAATGTTTTCTTCAAATACAAGTAATGTGATTTTGAATAATATACATCAAAGAAACAATGCCCACTGAATACCTTGATGCAAAAAGAAAAATGAAACATCTGAAATATTTACGATGGTTTTATTATTTTTGGTATGATATTATCTGTCTTCCATATCATTATGCAGGATTTTTTTCCACAGTCTTCTTCACAAGATTGTTTTCAGTCATTGAGGTTTGTGGGCATTCATTTACACACATATTTATCCTTAGAATATTTTGTTATGTAGGGGAAATTACATTATATCCATTAACTTCAAGGTGCCCAAGACCTGAGAATGAAAATCAGGCCAAATCATCACTACTTCACGTCCATACTAGATAGTTGGTATAAGTGGACTGGCTGAAATACTATATCGTAGATTTTTTTTTTTCCATAAATGTGTTGATGTGCATTTTGGCCTAACATATCCACATTCATCTAAACTGTCCAAAGGATATTGCTCAAGAAGTCTTTATTATCATTCTAGAACAAATTATGTGGAAATTGCCTCTAACCCTTCAGCAGCAGTCTTTTCTTCCTGGCGCTGTGTCAACTCACATCTGAATGTGGCAGTCTAGCAAATTGCCAAAATATCTACTTTTATAGAGTTTCTCACACTATATGATGATCAGTTAATTAAATCTGTTTAATCAGCAGCACCTTGTTGCAGCTATCCTCCTAATTCCTGTGGAATAAAGGGTGTACCAAGCATTTCCCACACCGCTTCTGCATTTTGGCTCAGATAAAAAAAATGACATGGTGTGTTGTTGTTCATCTGAAGTTGTGCTTGGTAAGACATAGTAAGAAGTGGATTATTGTTTTTTTAATCATGGTTATGACAATAGTTAAATGGTTAGAGTTTAGAAGGTGTTTCTTTTTTTATATGGTTATAGGCTGTGCAGCATTTATGCAGTATTGCTGAATATTTTTCTCTCACTCTGTTCATCAGTCATGGCTACATTTCAGTAGTGATATTACAATTGGAATAAAATGGTGTAAAGTTGGTGGAATGCAGTTATTTACCTCAAAGAAAGAGGCCAGGACTGTCAGGAAAGTTGTGGATGAATCAATAAACCCAGGCGGTCCAATCGCTTTGAACTACATAGAAAACCCCCAACCTTGTGAGTCTCTTAACAATTGCTTTTTTTATTTTTATTTTTTCAGAAAGGATTATTTAAGAAAGCGCATAAATACTTGTTTCTTTTTTAAAAGTAGAAAGATATATAAATAAAACCCATATGCACCTTATGATGAAGTCTGATGTCAGAAGAATTTGCACTATAGCTTCCAATCAAGAATTTCTCTAGTGTTAAGTCACATTATTTCACTCGCTGCTCTTTTTTTTTTTCTTTTCACTGATCATTTTCTTTTCAGAGATGCAAATGTATGTGTGTGTGTGTGTATGTGTGTGTGTGTGTGTGTGTGTGTGTGTGTAATTTTTTGTGATTCAAAGTGTATGTGCATGTTGAAAGAAAGAGTGAGAGGGAAGTTAGCCAACTAGTCCTCTCATTTGAAACCCAGAGGGCCTGGCTGACTCCAGTCCCCAACATGGTTGCCGTAAATCAGTAGGAGAAAGAGCTAAGTTAATTGCTCAGGCGTTTATGAAGGAGAAGGCCTTGATTTACTCCAAAAGCTTTACATCTCCCCTGCGGATGTGGAGTGATGAAAGAAACGGAGCAAGAGGGAAGGGGGTGGGTGTAAGGGTGGGGTAGTTTGGGGAGTGATGGGGGTGGCAATGGGGACAAGGATAAAACTTGTGGGGTGTGAACAAAGTTCACTTGCAGCACATTGAATTAGCTGATTGGTAAACTAGATTGTGGACAGATATGCATCTCTTGCCTTAGGAAGAATTGTAAAAACTTGAGAAAAGTCTGGAAGAAGGACTTTTTAAATATAGTATAATGAAGTCAAACAAGAAATGCAAACCCCCCCCCCCCAAAAAAAAAAACAAAAAAAACAAA
>JAOWBL010000019.1:6735288-6751305 GCA_028564865.1 Zenarchopterus dispar | reverse complement strand
ATCTATCTATCTATCTATCTATCTATCTATCTATCTATCTATCTATCTATCTATCTATCTATCTATCTATCTATTGAAATAGTAACTAAACAACAAATATACAAAGCAAAAATGCTCCTAGTGAATCTTCTTCATTCACCTCAGGGTGTGTGGTGCATGGCGTATGGCCTAGATGCTCACTGAAGCATTAGTCAATGTGGCCTCTGCATCACTGGCGTGGCAACTCTGAATATATCATTTATCTCAGATGGGTTTTTTAATGCACTGGGAGAAAATTTGATGTTTCTGGACTGACAGTAGCATGTCACAGTTTCAATAAATATATTTATATGCATTACTTATATCTTTTTATCTTTTTATTTTTGTATCTTTTTTTATGTGAGCCACAACAGCAAACAGTAATAAAATGGGTGGATTTAGCTTTTGAAGGCTATTAATTGATAGTAAATTAATGGTACTTGAAATTTGGATGTTTACAATATATAACACATATTTCTTTTAACTAGTCATAAGTACCTTAAATGTGTAAATAAGCACAATATGAAGAGATGTTTCATGAGACATTTCATGTATTGTGTCTCTGCAGGGAAACGCGATCCTTTGCACAGAATGCTTTACTGATGCTAAATAACCAGAAAATCAGGTCCAGACTCTGAAGCTGCTCATTCACCTACAACACTGCAGGAGATCTCCTGAAGAGACACACTATCACAAGTGGAAATACTGTGGAATACTTCAGGAGGAAAAGCAAGATGCAAAGGGTTTGCTGTGGAAATCCCAGTGTTCCTGTGACTTTTGATTACCACTGTTTTGTGCTGATAACACTGTATGTATTTGTAATAAAGCTGTCAAGCAATTTTATATTTTAAATCTGATCTGTGCAGCATTTAGGAATCTTGTTTCAATTTAGATGGCTGCATTTTTAAACCAGCTTTAGTACAATATGCAGATAGAATTTCAAAGTCAAAATTGAAAAATTGACACACAAGTTAAAAAAAGCCCAAAGAAATAAATAATAAATAGAAGGCAGAAGCCATGGAATATCATATACTAAGCCAGTTATTTGATATTATTTTTTTTTATTGTTTCAATGGATAAATAAGGCTTAAACAGGAGAATAAAAGAAAAATCATGAGAGACATGAGAACTAATTTGTTGGCAGCTAAGTTGTTGTAAAATAGCTTGCCTAAAGGCTAACTTAATTGCTTATAAACATAACTAAGACCCAGGTGGGCCTGTGAAAAAGCAAGAAACTTTTTTTGCCTTATTTTGTGAATACAAAAACTGATTAATACTCATGTTTTGCTTAGTAAAGTTTTTTTAAGTAGCCTTGTCAGATCTGCACATGAATCAGGATAATTGGGTCCTGGCGATTACTTTAATGTTTGTATGTTATGAGCAAAACAGCACAAATCAATATCCACACAGCTGTGGTCATTATGAAGATGCTGTGTGTATTCCTTAATGACACACAAGTTTAAAACACACTGAAGAAAGGGTGTGTGCAGAACTTTTATATTAGATGGAAAAGAGAGGAATATTTCTAGAGAGCATCAACAGCAATGACCGTTTTATTAACAATAAATTACATTTATTTTATACAACTTGGAAAAGATGCATTGCACATATTTCAGTAGTAGGGATGATAATTATATATTTAGTTACACAGCCTTCATTCAAAATTAGATGTTAAATTTCATCCCAACAATCTAGATCCAAAAAATAGGCAGCCAGGTCTTCTGCATTAATGTAAAATATCTCAGTGTTCCTGAAATCACAATAGATGGGTGACTATTGTCAAGATCTGGGAATGCATGACATTATGCCAAGATATATCAGTTAAAAAGCAGCACATTTTCATGAATCTATTTTCTGGGGAATTTTACAATTATAAAATTTGCATTTCCACAGAATTGGCTTATTGTCTACTAACAGTTGAGCTTGCCAGAGTCACAGACATCTGAACACGCATTGGTGGATGATCATGCATCATGCTTGTACTTTACATGAACATTCTTGTTTTATTTAAAAAACAAACAAACAAAAAACAACTGTAAATTTCCACTGAGCTTGTGTTATCTTTTTTTTTTTTTTGTCACATATCTGAGTAGTGTCTGGGTCCTGCAGGAGACCTAATGGAGTGTGTCTATTCGAGCTTTGGGAGGCGACTCCCTGCTGTTAATGCAGTAAGAGAAGAGCAGAAGAGCAGTCGGAGAAGCAAAGACAGCCGCCACCTCACACTGGGTGACTAACTGAACTTTCTCCATCCTGCACACTAATAACATTGGCTTTTGCTGCTGAGCTTGCAGACCAGTGGCACTGCTAATGCTATTTTTTGTCCAGAATCTTATAATACTTATCTAAAGTGCTAGAGTGTCATATTTCCTTACTCCGGGCTCAGTCCTGTTCAGTGCTCACTTTTTTTTTTTTATCAGAATTTATGAGAAGCGGTTTAGCTTAAATCTAGCTGAGACAGCTGGCATTACATTTATTTATAAATCTAGTTCAATTTAATTGCATGACATTGTTTTTATTTTTACTTTCTGTAATTTGTAAATATGACTTTTACCTTTAAAAATTATTTATTTGATATGTAGATATGCTATTTAGAAATAGGTAACCATGCAAGTGAACATAAAAAGTCTGTACTGATTAGGTCTGCCCCAAATTCTCTCTCTCTCTTTTTTAATGGATTCTGGGGCTTAAGTAGACGATTATATCAAGTATTCAGAGCTATGGTGCTACTTCACTGTTATTTCTTGTGACTGTTTTCATAGCACATATATACAAAGCAATGCAGTAACATCAGCAAAGGCTGCTAGCAACTCGCCAATCCTTTATACTGTCACATCTAATCTCTGACCAGTCGATTGTAATGAACTGATGATGCCTTAAATAGCATCATCCAGGTAATTTTTATGGTTCTTGTGCCACTGCTGTGGGCCTGCTGAAACTGCATATTTGGCAGACGTCCTTTGTCTTGTCATCACTCTGTTTAAAGCACTGCCACAAAGCTGAGGTCTTCGGCATGCTGTCCTCTTTTCAACAACAAAAGTTAACTGAAGCATCCTGGTGTTCAGGGCTGCCACTGAGTGAGAGCACTGTCTGCTCCTGGCTTAGGCAGAGATTGAATTGAATTATAAATTCTTTTCTATTTTGACGGCACAATAAGATTATAACAGGCTGATTAAGGTGTTTTATAGTTTCACTGTTTGGCAAACTAATATATAAATAGATGATTAAATAAGTAACATCAGAGTACTAAAACAGAAAATTAGATGCACAGCTAATGAAGAAATATCCAAATATCTGAATATTCAGATTCAGCCACAATAAAGATCTAATCCAAAGAAAACAATAATGCATGTAACTATACATCTCCAGACTAAATGGAAACAGCATTTCATTGAAAGTTTGTGTGTCAGCTATGGGAGAGCTGACACACGTGAGATTCAGCAAAGTGCATAATAATCTCGTCCAATTAATGACGATCAAGAACCAATGGGTGACCACTCACTGATATTATACCTTACTCCCTACTTGGGTGATAACCCCTCAGCCAACGTTTGAATGACAAAGAAGAAGTTACAAATGCTGAACTAATTTGTTTCAACTCTACTGGGACAAAATTGTGTCAGTCTATCCCAGCTTGTCAGTGCAGCATTTTCAGTGGCTCATTCATTGATACAATGGATCTATTTGCTTAACAAGGCATAAAAATTAGTTTAGGTTACATTAGTTTGCTTGATTTTAAATTTTAAAACGTATTTCTTACATGCAACATCTAAATTAGGATGCAGCATTGGAAATGCCCATGGCAAATTTCCCTCAGAATGAATATATCTTTTCTTATCTCATCTCATCCATCCATTAGCTATACCCACTTATTACTATTGAGGGTGACAGGGGATCTGCTGGAGCCTATCCTAGCTCTCTTCAGGCAAAAGGCAAATGTACATCCTGAACATCACAGGGTCACATATAGATAAACAAGATTTGATCTTATCTTCTCCCAAAAATAAATGAAAAAGTGTGACCCATCTGATCACAGGAGTGGGGGTCTGGACCTATATCTGCCATGGGGACATCAGAGCAGATCCCTTGTGTTATATAAACTTAAGTTTGTTCTTTTAAATCCTGTAGATGTTTGAAGGTGGTTATTAGGAGTGTTTGGTGGCCAAGTCCAAACTAAGTTTTTTTTTCAAATGTTGGCCTTTTGTTTTTTAGGGATTACAGTACATTTCCCAAATTTCTGTTGGCAGCAGTGGTGTGACTGATCTTTAGTATTGTTTAGAGGGATACTTAAGAAACATATAACTGTTTGTTTAATAAACTCTGAATATGATCAAGCTTGTGCTTCTGTGTGGAAAATGTAGCTCGTTTTGTTCTAAGTGAGTCAAAAGCTCTATCTTGGCTTGTAACAAACACTATGGATCACATATATTTTAGTGATATGTGTATGAAGTCCTTGATTAGAGATTATTACAATCTACCATTTTATGATAGTCATATTTCCTGTAATTGTACCCGTGACAGCTATTAAAACATTGCGTTTGAGGATGGTCAATAGTGAGAAACCATAAAAATTTCTTGGCTGCAGGCCAAGACGTGTTATAGCTTTATAGACACATCAAATGAAATTCCTGACACACTGCGGTTGGCTTTAGACCACAGAAAATGGGAGGAATTTATTTATAGTCTTAACCTGCTTACCATCCATCCAATCTTTCCAGATGTTTTAACTGAATTTGCAACAGCTCTCAGTTAAAGATTTTTAATTTGAGCTAATAATTTCAAACACTGGGACTGAATTAAGAAAAAGAGTTCCCTACATGTGTGAACTCTTTCATAGCAGTCAGACTAGATATAGTACAACCCTTCAGGGTCAATCACTGTCTGAACTAGATAAAAGTGCATTCTTTGAAAACTTACAGTCTCAGTTTCTAATCAACCTGCTCATGATTTGACACGGCAGATTTTTACAGGCTAGAAAGAGAAAAGAGAACAAAGCCAGTTTTACAGAGTTTAAAAAGAAATTATTGGATTTAAATTATCCCAAATGCAGCACCTGCACAGCAATTAGAAGTCAACAAGACAGAGGGGGGAAAGGGTCTGGGGTTCCACTTGGATGTGAGTCAAAAACACCTTTGTATCTTGTTGGCAAGAGAAAGCCACCCTTCGGCTGTGAGGTGAAACTACTCATGCCTTTCCAAGGAGACGATGCCTGTAGTTTTCAATCTTTCTTTCTTTTTTGGATGATTAGGAAGTATGGAAGTAACTCAGACAAACAGTAGTAAGTTAAAAGTGCTTTGAGCAGTAAGATTTAATATGAATGAGTACAAGTCCCCACTACTACTCTTTCTCTCACACACACAGCATGGACATCTGTGACAAGCACAATTTGTAGTCTTACACAGATGCATGTGCACAAGATTAAAACGTCAGAAAATCTCTGTAATGAATTGAACAACTAGGACACTGCTCATTTGAGATGCATTTGTGTACATGAGGCAGACACAATTTTTATTATTTTCAGCCTCACAAATCTGCATGCAAGTCGGTGGAATCAGAGATATTTTAATGTCTTCAGTGACTTAGTCAGAACGGGTGCTCGCCCAAACAGATAATCAACATTTGCTTTAAATGAGCCTTTGCTGTCTTCCTCTTTTTATTGCTATGAAATGCAAGTATTAAATAAATTTAAATGCGTTATTTGAAAGCGAAGTCAGAGAAAAATACTTTTGTGAGATTAAACTCAAGATAAATACCAAGAGATGTTCAGTAATGTAAATTTTAGTAATGTCAAATATCGCTGATCTTGTGCCAGCCTCTCTACAGAAATGGGATAAATTAAATTCAAATTTTCAATTGCTTATAGTTGATGTTGTTATAAGATGTCACCACCTCCCAGTCACTTAACCTCAGTTGAAATCAGTGCCAAGTTTGCACTGTAGCTTGAATGCAGTGACTCAATAAATTGACACTTCTTTTAGTTTAGGGCCATGGTCAACCAGTGCCTTTGTGTTCGCAAGCACCCGTCGCTTTTGTCATCAGTACGCCTCACTTCCCCTTCACTGGGAGAACACCAGAAGAGACAACAGAGAGCTCCCAGGCCAAGTCACCCAGTTACAATCATCTCCTCTATTGGGGTTCTTGAGGAGTAGTAAACCAAGGAACTCCTTGCAATAAACCTCTCAATATGTTTAACGTCTGTTGCCCTTTTTGGTCTGGAGCACTGCCTCAAAATACGACGCCGTTAATATCCTCCTTCACTAGGCCTCTTCTGGTTTTGAAGCAGGGCCTTTAATTTTGCTTGTAAATTAAATCATAATTTGTTTGAATATATGAGGCAAATCAATTACAGGAACCTTAAAATACTTGATGGATTCACTGTTTTTTTTTTTTTGTTTGTTTGTTTTGTTTTATTTTTTTTAAATCTCAAGGTACCTGTTCTGTATATTGAGCCAAGGGTTATAAAGAGTGCAGACCAGAGATATGGGAAATTATGGTTGCAGTCACGTATTAGATGTTTAGATGTCATTGACTAAAATATAAACATTGCATTGAAAGGGCTTCCTACTTTTTAAGTATCTGGTCTTTAAACCAAGTTTTAATGACCACATTTAAAAAAGTATTAGGCCTGCATGACTCCCAGTGAAATATGCTACTTTACAAAATGGACTCATGAAAAATATCTCAAAAAAAGAAAGAATAAAAACTCTGCAAGGTGTTAATTTTATTTTTATTTTGTACAGATGTAAATTCACAAAACCATACACTGCATATCAGTGCAATTAAACCCATGTGTATCCAGATATGATGAAAGATCAGGGCCATTTAAACTGTACACAAGAATTGTTTTTTCTCAGAGACTGTGATACATACTCTTCCACCCACAAAATAGATCCAAAAGGACCCTCAATTTCACCTTTACTTGATGTAATTTCTAAAGCTGAACCACTGCCTTTTTTTAAAAAAAAAAAAGTTTCCTAAAATGAAGTGCATGAGTAATTTTCCGTTACACTGTAATTCTTACAGGGATGCAAACAACTGACCTTTTAGCTAATGTATTCTTTTTCTTTTTTTTTCTTTTCATCTATTTCATTTATTTATTTGCTCGATGAAGTGTTCATTCTGGATCAAGAGATATTTTATGGAGGGGATGTGGTGATAAAGGTCCTTTATGGTTGCTCATAAAGAGTCTTTCTTTCATGTCACGACACAGCATTTTACAAAATAAATTCTGCTTATGTGCAATAACGCATGCCACTTAACCTGACTGACCCCTGCAGGAAATTACATAACATAGGGCTCAGCTACAGCAATCATTTTCATGGTTTTTAAATTTCTATGTGAAAATTTCTTTCTGACTGGTCGTTATGGAGCAGCCGCTCTCCAATTGTAAAACCAAATAAGCCCTGAAGAAGGATTTTCTGCTAGAAGTGCTTGGATAAGTATTAAGGATTTTTCTCACTAGATACAGTCCCCTCCGTCCAATTTGTTTCATATTTTTATTCAAATATCTTTGTTAATTAAAATTATGTTTAAGTTTAACTCTCTCTCTCTTTTTGTGCATACTTGTAGTCTTTAGTCCACTGCACATTTATCTGGTCTAAATAATCTGGTCTACACAAAATACCAAACCACTTCTTCTTTCCAGCTTAACACAGATCTTTTACTTATAAATCAAAACATCTGCTTTCTCTGTCCGAAATGCATCATTTTCTGTTCTCAAGGGTTTTCCTTTTCTTTGAGGTGCAGGTGGGCTGCTGATTTTCAATTTGGGCAACTGTTAACTGTCATTCGTTTTACCCCGTGATTGTGAAGTTGTTGTTTAGTTTCTCCAATATAAAGATCTGTGCACTACTCATTGCACTGGACTGCATACACAAGAGTACTCAGTTTCTTTTTGGGTGTTATGTCCTATGCATGAAAATGCTTTTGTAAAGGAAGCCAAAGCCAGGGAAAAACAAACAAACAAACAAACAAACAAACAAAAAACACCACCACATCAAACATATGGGGGAGACTCTGATTCCAAATTTGTGAAGGAGTGTTTGAGAAATTTAAAATTATTTCCTTCAAACACAGCTTTCTTTTAAGCTTCAGACCAGCACCATCCGCCTGGTAGTTAGCACTGGTTCCTTCCAGCAAGAAAGTTCCAAGTTCAACTTTTAGTTCTTCTTACAGTATCAAGTTTGCATGTTTTCTCGAGGCCTGTCGGTTTTCTGTGGACAGTGTAGCTTTCTTCCTTAGACTAAAAACACACGTTAGGTTTACTGAGGATTTCACAGTGACTTTGAGTTTGAGGTCTCATGGTTGTTTATCTTATTTCAGGCCATGCAAAGGATTGTTGATCTGCCTTCCACTGAATCACTGACGGCACACACTCCCTGCCCACTGGGACCCAGGCTTGGAGGAGGCTGGTGTAAAGAAAGTGAACTGATGGATGCCACCTAATTTAATTTTGAGTCTTTGAAGCCTTTATATCAGTTGCAGTTGGGGAAGGATGATGAAGAATTCCAGTTAGAAGCAGGTTGCTGCTGAAAGATGTCTTTTTCAAGATGACTTAGTTTCAAAACACCAACAATAGCTACACCCTTTTAGTTAAATGCTGCTGGAATCTTAGGTTTATTTTTGATACATAATAGATAGATACATACAGTTAGTACTTCTCAATTAACACTACTTTTTAAAATGTAAAAACATGTTAAAAGTTATCACATTGTCTGAGGCTTAGTATTAGGAAAGATTTTCCCCATTTTTTTAAGCAAAAGTGAAGCAAATAAACAAACAAACAAACAAACAAAAAAGGCAATAATAAGCATCAGCAGTTGAAAGCATTCAGAAACCATGTTTTCAGGCTTTTCAGTGGACGCTTAAGCCCCTTTACCCCAAGATCAACCATAACCTCAGAGAAATGAAAATAAAAAAGCAATACTTACATCTCAGACACTATAGGTTTCACCTAGAATGTTAAATGCTAAAGTCTATGACAGTACTGTTGGAAGAAGGCTGACCAATTGTTTATTGTTACCCATAAGGTTGGAATAATTTTGTTTTCAGAAATATCCCCCTTTTTTCCCTCTGTGCAATATTTTCACTGGAAGAGGTCAATATATATATTTTTTTTATTCCTTGGAAGTGTTGTCATGAGAAATCCTCTTCTGCTTGAAAGGAAACATGGCTGAGATTTTAAAAACTGAATGAAGCACAAGACTTCTGGAATACTGTCCTATGAACAGATGAGACCAAAGTGGTGATGTTCCACTTCAGTACTCAGCACCATCTTTCACAAAAACCAAATACACAATTTCCATAGGAACACCTCATACCCAATGCGAAGCCTGGCAGTGGAGGGACAATAATTTGGGGTTTTCCAGCTACTTGTGGATCAATGTGGGGAGTCCCATGATCCTTGATGCCATCACATTATCCCATGTTGATGTGTCCTGGGGCAGGACACTGAACCCCATACTGGCAGATGAGAAATGCAATGTAAAGTGCTTTGTTGATCTTAATTTTGAATCAAACTTAAACGTCTGTGTGCGAATTTGTTTTATTGTTGACTACCAGTGATTAAATATGAGTAGATGGAAATTCTTCAGAACATGCATCAAGTTGTTACATGGATTTTTTTATGGGGCATCTGGCAAAGGTTATGACGATAATATAATAACTTACACCAGGAAGTGGAGACTCAAAAGACACATAAAGTTGGAATCACCAGAAATGTCTGAATATTGTGTGTGGGCTTTTGCGTTTTGATGCACACACACACACACACACACACACACACACACACACACACACACACACACACACACACACACACACACACACAGACTTTCAGGACCAAATTAAACAAGAATGACAAAGCTCATTGTAGATTCGTGATTACTTGCATGCTGGTGTGTGCATGTTTTGTGATTGAAAGCTTGTTGGGGTTACAAGGAGATGAAGAGGCTCCTTGCTCACACCTCCCTTTGACTTGGACTAATTCCACAATCTTGTCCTCAAGAATAAGACTCCAACTCACCATGTTTACAAAGGGCCCTCAAGCGTGACCCTTCATTATGTACAGGCCCTCCCTTTACAACTGACAGGGCCCCTCAGGGCATCAAGCATCAGCAGCAGAAAAAAAAATTCACACAAACTGCATTTGCATTTGATTTGATTATCCTTCATGGTTGATTCATGGCCCCCTGAGCTTCTGTTAGGGGACGTTTTATACAAGCCATCAGTCTGACACACTTAAATGTGAATCACTAAAGAAAAAAAGATATTCAAATTTCTCCAGCCTCTGAAATGTAAGTTTTATTTTCATCTGTGTGTAGCTCACTACATTTTCACTGCATATAAAGAAATATGTAACCTAAAAGAATCCAGAGTTAAGTATGTTTTCAAACTTTAAAACATATTTTTTCCAAGCTTGCAGTATCACAACAGCAGTTCAGCACAAATAAATAAATAAAAGCTAAATAGAGATTTTAAGTGTATTCACTTTAGATTTGGCCTCTGAATTAGGAGAATGTTTTCGAACAAGTTAGATTTACACTCTCATGGTTTTCTTTCTGCATTTATCTCAATTAAAAGCTGCTGTAGCTTCAAATACTCCCACCTCTCTTGATAAGAAGACAAATGCATGATCTATTAAGATTTCCATTTAGATTTGACGTGAACTCTACAAGAACAAGATCAAGAAATCTGAAAAGTTAATTTTATAATTTGTTGAGAGATGAGTAATTTCAGCAAGTGAACTGAAGCTGAATACAAGTTGCAAACAAATTTATGAGGATTTATTTATGAGTCCTTAAGTAAAAGCAGCAAATGTGATGTGAAATAAAAACATGAGGTATTAAAGTGTTATAGAGCAATAAAGCTCATGTAACCATAACATCCATTAGGAGTAGACAAATACTTTGCCTCCCGATAGAGACATTCTATGTGTTTTTTAGGGCATGGATATCATGCACCACAACTTAAAAAAGAGATGTTGACTGAAGGGACAAATATTGATTAGAATTACATGATTTGGTTAATTTTTTTTCTTCATCTGCTGACTTTCAGAAAAGTAATTTCACCTTGCTCTGGAGTATGACCAGCTAACCTTAATAATATTCTGCTCTTGTGTTTATGAAAGACAACAATAAAATGATGAAATTATATCTTTCTATGCTTCCTTTTGCTTTCCTTGTTGTATAAGCCACACCTGAACCCAACAAACATCAGTCAGTACCACCGATCTGTCCAAGATCAGAATAGCAACAATTATGAGCTTGTTGTTATAAGATTTTTAGCTGAGGACAGCTAAGGAACCGCAAAATTATTATAACAACTTGACAGTAATGGGTACGAAATCCCTTTTCTGTTTTAAGCTGAAAGTTTCAGGGATTTTTATTGTCTTTCCAATAAAACTTTGTGCAAGTAACATTTTCAAGGGAATGCAGAAGAATCATTGTAAATGTAAGAACTAAGCACTTTTGTTTCATGTTGAAATCTTTTTTTTTTTTTTTGCTTTTGCAAACATGTAGTTTTTGTCAGACAACAGAAATGCGGTTGCATGCTTCTCCTTCGGGGCTGCTCAGATGCTCTGCCTTCCTGTTCCTGTTTGCCTGGTGCATGGGAGTGAGTGTGTGCGTGTGTGCGTGTGTGTGTGTGTGTGTGTGTTTATGTGCATGAGCACACGTCTGCAGGGCAGCTGTGTCCTCAATATGTAGGGACCTGACCCAGCTGTCACTAACCATACTGTGCGAGGTCTCTCTGAAAGCACAGAAATAAAATGTACATTCGTCTCTCAACAGGAACTGGCAGGGAATTGTCAGTAGTTAATGTAAACAAATGAGTCTCATCTGAGCACATCTCAACTTGAATTTCCGTATCTTTGGTTTAAAACAGAGCTGTAAAGTCAAATATTTATTCCTTGGCTGAAGAATGTTTGTCACCTTGAGGAAGATCTTAAATTATGAACTTTACTCCTTTTTACAGTATCTTGGTTGCTTTTGTATGAGTGGGATAAATATAATTTCACCCAGAGCTTCAAAAGTAATAAACTTGTCGCTGTAATGTCTACAAACTGATGGATATCATGGTCATACTGTGCTGTGGTATCAGGTACTTTTACTATACTGATTCTGATGATGATTTGGTGCACAATACTTATTGCAGTCAGGTCACAAGCACCACAAAATTGGTCAACCTTATAGCTGAGTGGCTAGATTTGATACTACATCGGCACAACTGCCCTAAGCAGATAGTACATGGGTCAGTTCCCGGAAGCTTGCACTAGCTGCTCTTTATTTTCATACATACCTCATCTTCCAGACCTCATAAAAAGTGTATCGCTTATGAATTGCCACTGTTGCCTACTTGCACATGGCGCTCTGGGGTTAAATATAATATGGACGAGCTTCTTAAAGCAAATGCGATCTGAAAGGCTGGCAAAGGCGAGGGGACGCAGCTGTCGGCGAAGCATATCTTTTTTAAGGGCTGCCCCTAATGATTGGAGACAGTTGGCAATTACGTAAGTATTCACTTTTAGGCCACTGGGCTGTACACTGTGTCAAATCCTCTCAGATCCTGGCACACATGCTAAATAGGAAGAAGAGGACAAGGGTGAGGGAAGTTGGGGATGGACGAACGAGAGCGAGAACACAAGACGTGGGGAGCCGGCAGAAAACTAACCAGGAACTGGCGGTGCACATGCCAGCGTAGATAAGCAATGAGTGCAGAGGGACGGGAACAGAAGCCGATTGAAGAAGAGGAGGAAGGATGAAGAAAGCAAAAATGAAAGAATGGCAGTCAAAGATGAAGTCGCTGAGAAGGTTGATTAAAAAAAAATGCAGAAAATTAGAATGAAGAGATTAGCACAAAGACAAGCTGTAACATGCAGCATTAAATACTTTCTGCCAAATCGAAACTTGTCCAACTTCCTAAAGATTCAAATTGTTTCAAAGAAAACAGTCCAGAGCAGATTTTTGACCATCACACTATTTACACGTTGCTTTCATAATTGAATAAAATTATATTCTTAAAAAAATTCTGGGTAGAACAAAGCAAAGAAAAGAAACCAAGGTGAAAGAAATGCTACCTCTGCACAAAGTAGGTGTGTTACATTTACCCACATAGGAAGTGGTGGTAAGAAAATAAACTATTCAGCACACAAAATACACTACTTCACCCCAGTGGGTGATATTTATTGCGTTATTAGCAATGTGTCAGCTATTATGCTGCTTTCGGGTTTTCCTTAGAGCCAAGAGTGATCTTCTGTCCCCACCACCTGTTTCTCATTCGAACCTGGAAGGTTAGCAGCTGCCTGGAAAGAAGATTGATGCACGCAATCTAGAAGATACAAACACACACTGCATTACTTATCTTGTCAATGAAGGTCCTGGGTCCCACACTATGCCCGTGGAAGGCAAACTTTATCTGCCACAGTTTTTTATTAAGTATCTCAGGAAATGCAAAGAAATCAGTTAGAATCATAGAATTTCTGTCAATTTTTAATAAAAATTTTAATAGTTACAATCACTGAGAAATAAAGCACCTTACTCTTAAAGTTACTTTCATTTGTTGGTTCAGCATGCTTCTATGTTTAGACATCTATGTGGATGGAGTCAAGATTGTGGGGGGGGGGGCTACCTACCAATGCATGAATCAGCAGGCAAATGCATGTTTTCACTGCCGTCTGGATATCGAGCGTAGTCTTCAGCACAGGAACCCCTGATGGCCTTTGCTTTATTAGCAGGCTTGTCTGTGGTGCTTAGAAAAGCATCCTACAGAGCCCACTCTTCTGTTGTGAAATATTTATAAATGTCACAGAGATAAGACCTTCAAATGGTGCCAGCGTCGTCTGTGAGTATCCAGCTACAATGGGCTGGTTATTTTAGTGAAAACTGAACAATTCTGTGGTTGGTCGAAGCTCTATATTGTTAGATGGGGCAAGTGTCCCAGACAAATCAAGCTACTGATGTTGCCAGTTATTAACCAGAGAATTTTACAGAGAAAATAGCTGTCGCAAACAAGAAAGTGATGACTCTTTTGACCTGGGCAGTAATTCATGCGTCTAACAGAGCTCCATATTAGATCATCTATTGCCTCAGGTGGGAATTAAAATCATGAGGGTAGCAATAAGCATGAACAAGTTGACAGCCTATTAAACCTGTCTACAGTTTTGGTAATCCACATGTTGAAGTTAGTAAGATCAGCTCTTAATTAGGTTTTAATCAAATCAAGAGATAATTTGGCATGCTTTAATTTGAGTGATTCTTAAGTATGAATTTCTATATCTTGCACAGAATTTTGATCAACTGAAGTTGTTTTTAAATATGCAGTAGGAATAAATTTTAAATTGACTCAACTATATCAGTGTTTTGGAAAAAAATGAAGTCTTAAAGCAAACTCATGAGGTAGATGACCCACTATCTGAAAGAAAATACAAAAATGGAAATTTGGACAGTTTTATGCATTCACTGTTTTTTGGCTTCATCTGCACAAGTTAAGTCAATAACCTGCCACATGAGTGCATCATCGGTCAGCGGAGGTTGGCCCATGCTACCATGATGTGAAGGAATCTGAAACAGCAGGGCTACTCATAAAACAGAGATAACCACGTCAACAAAAAGAGAGCCTCTCTGCAAAAGTGTTGGACATCTTAACTAGAAACAGCACAGCTTATTGGCTTGTGTGAAGCTGTCTGATAATGCTGTGAAGGCAAGTTATATTCTAGCATATTGCATATTGCATATTGTATTACTAGGTAAAAGAAAAAGGTGGATGACAGAGACATTTCTCCTCCCTATTTCTGGAAAACAAAGCAAAAAAAAAAAAAAAAAAAGGAGAAAAATCAAGAGAAACAGTAGATTCAATGAAAAATAAGAAGTGCCTTTGTTTGATAACAAAAAAAAAAAAGACTCCACAACTTGCCAGGTGGCTCTGGAGCACCCCTCAATGGGCATGTTTTCCTCTACCATGCCATTAAGTCAGAGATTTGAACGCCATTATTCATGTGAAGCTGACATTGAGGACTATTCAAAAGCAATTTAATCAGGAGTCTTTTAATAAAAAGCTCACTTAAAATAAAAATCTTCAAGTTTTTTAAGGAACATTATTATCAACTATCTCACACTTTAAAACTATTGAGGAGCTGCCTCTGATATGGAAATGGGTATATTTACTATGGTTTACATAAAAAGCAGTAGGAGACTATATCTATATGTTTTTAAAAATGCCTTGAAAGACCAAAAACAACTATTGAGGAATATCAAGTAATACTATATTACTTATGATAAATATTAGGACTGTCAAGTTTAATTTGGTTCTACTTAAAAACACTGCTTAAAACAAGATTTCGCTCCACTCCTCTTTTCTACTTTGTCCCTCTAGGTGATCCAATTCAGCAACTTTATCTTCATTTTCACGGCAGAACGGCTGGATTCTTGCGAGAATCGTAAGATCATGATCGGGAGAGACTCAATCTGGAAAAAAAAAAGAATAGTTTAAGCAAACACTTCTTAATTTGTTTAAGCAAAAAAGATGATCTGCTACCAGGGCTTGTTTAATGGACCATAACTGCATATATTAAGCAGTTACAAATCTATTTGTAGCAACCATAGTAATCCTAACCCATCCTCTCAAATCACTGATTTTTTTACAATCCATTTTTTTTTCTGTTGTATAAAACAGACATTTCTGACTTTGATAATTACCTCATGTGATGACTCCATCGCTCAACGTCTGTTCACCAGAGGCTTAATGTGATTGCTCCTGCTGCCTCCACAGGGAGACAAAAATGACACATTCCTAAAAAATGTTTAAGTGTAATTTATTACATAAAAGAGCCAACCAATCATGTGGAAAAAGTCAGCACCTTTCCCCTTTTGTGTGTGTTTGTGTGTAAAAAACAAAATAACAGTTATGTAATTGTGTATTGGATTTTAGTGTTTTAAATAATAATAATAATAATAATAATAATAATAATAATAATAATAATAATAATAATAATAATAATAATAATAA
>JAOWBL010000019.1:6708033-6727449 GCA_028564865.1 Zenarchopterus dispar | reverse complement strand
AATAATAATAATAATAATAATAATAATAATAATAATAATAATAATAATAATAATAATAATAATAATAATAATAACCCCAATGATTCAATAGAGTACAAATCTATTTTCCAGCAGATAATTTCAAGTGGTTGTTTCCTGTATGATTTTAGCCTCCCACTTCATTCTGGAGGCATTTTGGCCGATTTTACTTTACAACATTGATTTGACACATTGATATTTTTGGGCATTCACTTATGCACAGCTCTCTCAAGGTCCTGCCCTAACATTTCAATTGGTTTGTGGCAGAAATTTTGACTACACCATTCTAACAATGCAACTCTTTTTTAAACCATTCTGATGGAGATTTGCTGATGTGAAAATTATGCTAATTGTCTTTGGTGACTCTGTTGTTGACATGGCCCAATTTCCACCAAGCTTAAGCTGTCGAACAGATGGCCTCACATTTCCTGTAGAATACACTTGCATATAGAGGAGTTCATGGCTGACTCAATTACTGGAAAAATCGAGTTTGGTGGCTGCAAAACAACCTCAAATCCTCAGCCGATGAGATCTTTGTGTGGAAGTCTTGTAAAACCAAACACAACACTTGACATTAAGGGCAAACAATTCCCCTTTGACTCATCTGTCCATAAGACATTGTTCCAAAAGTCTGACAGCTTTGTGAACCTCAGTCACACCTCAATATCCTTTTTTAGACTAATGAAGTGTCATTTTGCTAAATCTTCCAAACGAACCGTTCAGTCTTCTTCTGATAGTACTGTCACAGATTTTAACCAGTGCAACATTCTCAATGCAACTTGTAGGTTCTGAGATGTAGCATGGGACATTTTTCTTTTCTTTTCGTTTTACTTTTCTGAGCCTTGGTCATAATCTTTCTCACTTTAAAATGTCAAACTCCAAGTTTAACATTTGATTTTAATACCTTTTTATTGTTAACAAGCAGCAGAAATTAGTTCTCTTAGACCTCTACTTATGTCTTCAATTAGCATTGTGTTAACAAACACCTCCAGACCAGCAAGCAGCCAAAAATTCTGCTTGTGTATGGATTTCTTTTCCTTTCTTCCTTTTTTTAAAATTTTTTGATTATACACAAAATACATAGAATTAAAAAAGGGTGTTATTTACTTTTGTGACAGATGTAACCCAGATTAATACTTAAACTTAAGTTAAAGGTGCACATCTTTTCTTAAAGTAAAGTTCAGCAAAATGTTAATTTTCCTTCAATTTTCTATCATGGTAATTCAGTGTCACTGTCTCGTTTCTTATCACTTTTCTATTTTTGATAGTGTATGCAACTAAACTCCATTTATTCTTTACAACAACATTTGTAAAGAGAGGCACCAATAGTGACTGGCATTCACTTGAACGTGTTGTTTATCTCTTTAAAACAGTGTCCCAGTGAGGAAGCTGCAACAAAGAAGCACTGTTTATTTCTTCAGACAGTCCTTGTCACATTCAGTTTGTTTTAGAAGAAAGATTATCTTAATGGATTAAGTCTTTGTCAAGAGAGAAAAACGTTAAGCAGTGTCTAGAACTTGATGCACATTCTAGGTAGAAATACTTTTTTTCTTATATTTTCCATGAGTCTTAAAGTTTTAGGGACTTATTCTGTCACTGTATCGGACTCTTCATTAGCATCCAGTTAAAGATTATGTGGTCATATTTACTGCAGTTTTTAACGATACCACACTATATCTACACACAACACAGCATATCATTACAGAGCACAATATCTATATGCAATCAAAGATTATGTATAATTGTAAATCATCATGTTTGCCCTCTTAAGAGGCCCCTGCAGTGAAAGCATCAGTCGATCATAGACAACGTGGTACTGGAAGAGACAGCTGCTTTTAAGCCTGCAGATTTCATTTGCATGCTTTCCTTCCTGCATCCCTGGTACTGTGTGACATGTAGGCGAGTTTGTCTTCCGTCTTATCACTGGTAAATTCCAAACGGATTACCCCCTGTCTCTGACATGTTAGTAAGAAGCAGCTTCGATTTTCAAAAATTATATAAATAATAACGCGCAGGGCGGCTTGTCAAGCTGCGATTGCTAATCTATGAGAGAGGATTTGAATAAGTCCTCGGTGGCTTCGCACTCTCCCTCCTCTGCTCAATCTCTTCCTCATCCCTTGCTCGGCTGCCGACTCAGAAGGAGGGCCCCTCATCGAGAGCTCGTCGTGCTAAGTGAGATTAATTTCAACATCATAAATAACTCAAAGCAGGTCGCTGAAGGGAGCTGGGAGACTATACTATGTTACAGAGGCAAATTGACTGTGATTTACCATTTTGATCCATCCTCTTAATCTTGTCTTTGTTTTACTAAATGTCACTAAACAGCCAAGATGGGACCCATCACAATGACATGTTGCTTTGTCTTTAAGTGCACTCATCTACATGCTGTTCGGAGGAGACTGACAGTGTTTAATGAATGGATCTTATGGTTAACCTGTCCACCACTTTGACAGTTACTGTTATTCTTTTGTGTGGCTTTACCCAAATAAAAAAAAAAAATAAAGCAGTCAAAAAACAAAAACTGTCATGTGTCAGTCCATTTCTACTGTTGAATTAGATTTGCTTACAATTTTACACCTTGGTTTTATCTAACAATTGAATATGAATGAATGTAGTCTTATGTTAGTATTCATCATCCAATAATGATAAACATAACCAGTTTACTTATGTTGCTATTACTATAAAGTAATAATTTAGTTTGACACATTTTATAAACCTGTGATTAATTGCTTGCATTTATTGCCGGATACAAATTTGCTGGCTCGACCAGAAAGGGCTCTCTATCTGAAATGAAGAACTGGATTACAGCAGCTGTCTGACTTAAGTAATCGCGTCAGTGCTGACCATAGTGGATGTCATTGTCATGCCCTACATTTGTGCTTCCTCTCCCCCCTTGCCATGTGCTCTTCACCTCCATGTTCTTTGTGCTTGAATATAGGAGTGAATTCACATACATGGAATTGTTAGGTTGAATTCTAACTGATCTGCAATTGTGACATCGCACACGATGGTCTCTACATCCTCAGTCTGAAGCCTCAGCTTTGGTTCTTGCTTTAGTCCAAGCCTCCTCCTCCAAGCCAGTGTTTGTTGAAGTAGGTCAAGATAGGTTCCTTGTTCCTCTGTCTCTTTTGATGGCTATGCATGGTTCCTCAAGCCTAATTTATGGCAGTAACCTTTGGTAGCCTGTTCCCAGTCCTTCTGCAAAGTGAAGAAGGCATTACTCTCCCCATCAGTGGCGACAACTTGACATCATCTGCCAGCCTGGTTGCAATGGCAAAAACTCAGAGCTGAATTGAAGAGGAAATTATTGTTCCCAGCAGCTGCTGGTAAGCCAACAATAAGGCCAGGTAACACTCCTAGTGGGAGAATACAGAGGCAGTAGGGGGGAAGCAAGGTGCAGGCACACTAAGGAGGGTTACAGAGGGAGTTAAGGGCAGCATCTCTGCAGGACCTACCTACTGGGCGTCACAGAAGACAATTTGCAAAGATGGAGGCTGAACCTGGAGGGGGCCGAACTTGGAGAAGTTACATAAAATGGAACGTGGGTTGGTATGGGAGAAGCATTAGCAGTGTAGTACGTAGATACAAGTAATTTAAGTTATTTTCTTTCATATAATTAGAGGGATTTTTTGTCTTTTCTTCTTTTTTTTGCAAGCACTGTCTTATAATGGAGCACTGGCCTTTTTACTCTGGGTCTACAATGTGCCACAAACTGACCTTCATAGCCACTTTTGTTTTTTCTTCTTTTCTTTGACATTTTGGGAGAGATGGGTAGCATAAACCTTTCTGGGAAAACGCTGGCAGTAGTTCTCCTTCACTATTCATTAAATAGTGCTAGACCCGATGGCTCTGTGCCTGCTGTGAATTAAAATGAGAATTATGTCGACCTCAAGTAAAAAGCCTACCAAAGAATAATGTTGTTGTGGCTGATATAAGATCAACTGCCAGCTTTCAGTTTCTTCAGCGAATCCTGAAAGTTTTTGACCCAAGCCAGAATTCTGTTGACTTAAAACATAAATAAACACACCATCCACAGAGGCAGGTCTCAACTACTGAATGTGCCCATAAATTTACAGTACATGAAGCCACGTTCCCACGAGTCTCTACTGAGTGTACCTCTTGTTTATACTGCATATGAGTGCACCCACTGTGCTGATTCCTTTGTAAGCCCCCTACCCCCTCCAAAGTACACAAACACCTGAAATGATCACCACAACGCACATAGACACTGTCATATTCATAACAACATCGTATTTCAGAATACATGAATATATGATAGCCTGTACAAAAAAGCTCAACAAACAAAACTCAAGAAAATGGCTTACGACCAAAAAGCTATCTAAACAAAATTGACCTTAACTCAAACAAACCTCCTCGGTGTAGCTGAATTTGTGTGCAGTCATCTCGAGTTATTTGCGGATGTCAGGTCCTGTTCCACCTTGTTTACTATTAGGAGGATGAAAAGCAACAGTCAAATAGTGCTCCATTTATAAGCATATTTATGCATGCGACTACCAGAGGCTGAAACCACACTAGCACTTCCACATGTGACTAAATCTGTGCAAAGATGCTAAGATAGTAGCCATGACTAACAAATCGTCTCTAAAGAAGAGGGAAAATCCAATTTTAGTGGCCTTTTATTCTGTGGCTAATTTTTTTTTTTCATGCGCATTCCTGGCTTTTTGCTTGTGAGAGCGGCTACTGTCTTTCATGGCCAGATCTCAAATGAACTTAGGCTTAAGTCATTTAATTTTCTGTTAAATCCTCAGAAGAGTGAAGTCATTAAAGTACCAGTTAATCATCCACCAAATAGTCCACACTTTTAGATAGGGCATTCTTAGTCTCATGAAGGCTTTATTAAACATTTTTCAATGTGTGTTTTTAATATATCCAGTCACAATTATACTTATACAGAATAGGTGATTTGTCTTTTTTTAGTGAAGTAGGATATAAACAAAAGTTCTCTGTATTTTTTTTAAAATAAATAATAAATTTAAGGATGGATGGATGTTGGATTGAGCATGTCAAACTTGTAGATGTTTCATCAGATTATATTGTTTGTAGACGATAATGCTATTAGCACATAATCTATGTCAAATGTTAGTTTGAAGTTTGTGAAATCCAAACTGGGACTTTGTCAACTTACAGGACTGAGAGTGTAAGTTCTCTATATCATGGTCAAAATGAATCTCTTTGTGGTTCAGTCGGCATCTTTGTCTGACAATGCTGATATGAACAGGGCTGATGTTTTAAGCAGATGCCTTGGGCCTCTAATGTTTGAAAAGGAAAAACTCTTTGACCTTCCTCATTACCCTTACTGCATGGTATTCAATGTATTGTGACAAGAGGGACAGAAAAGTATCAATTTTCTTGCACCTGTACTCAAACGCCTCCAGGAGTTCTCTACAATTTGGTGAACAAGAAATGACAGAATGGGTTAAGAAAACACTAAAAATATCTAAACAGATGCTCTTCATGAGTTGAGTTTCAAATGTACTGTGACTCACATTTAAAACCCCAAACAAGTAATCAAACAGATTTAAAACAGCTTATAGTTTTAGAAATGTTTACATAAATGAGATTAACTGCATGTCCTTTGTGTTTTTCCAAATAACAGTGAATTAACCATGCATTTTATTACTTCTAATAGTCAAAGCAGCCTCGTGAAAATGAGTGGTAACTAATCATGGCCCACAGACCAGAGCATTAATATTTTCTGTGGGAGTACATGCATCCTGCATCTCATCATTTTTATCCCTTCCCTCTTTATTTGGGTTTGTAAAACCCTTAGGGCAACATAAGAGGGTGTAGTAGCATCCCAAGGCCCAAACATAGCTTTCTTCCAGGAGACTTTAAACAGGAGACTTTTAAGACTTTGTCTAGTACTTTCTATTTATTCCTCTTTTTTTAAGTTACTGTCTGGGACCAGTTTTATTGTCTTGTTAGAATGAATTTATTTTCGGTTACTGCTTGGAAATCATGTGTCTCAGACTTTATTTTGGGCTGAATGCACAGCACGTGCACATCTAAGTGTAAGATAGAGAGGGTTTATGACAGCATGTGTTACCTGGAAATAATGCAGAACCATCAAAGGAAAGCAACACCTTCAGTATTGCACTGTTTGACATTTATTTGGCAGTTACACTTTATCTGTTTGTAGCCTTTTATATTTTGCCACACATAAAGTTTCTGGTGGCAGTATCCATGCTGCCATTACATGAATTTTGTATTGAAAATGGTTTAGTTGGATTATAACTTATTTGAATAAATTGAAATAATATTGGACTGCATTTATTTGAACTGCTTTGGAACTTGTTTACTTATTGTATAAAGTGCCTTGAGATAACTTTTTCTTTGAGTTTGTGCTATATTAAAGAATTGAAACAAAACTAATTGAACTGAGGTTTTTGGGGAGGACAGGAATTACTACACTTATATCTACCTATTTCACAACAACCTTGATAAGAAAAGAAAACTCTTCAAATGTTTAGAATTAGAGAAAGAGTGCACAATGCTGCTGGGCAGGCTGCTTCAGAAATGTCATGCACTTCATGATTTGACAGTGGCCCTGAGCGCTCCAACGCTTAGCTGGAATGTGCTTCAAAGTCTGTGAATAGCCGAATGCGATTGGGATTCAGCTCCAAAATATTTGCCAAATAGCAAGTATTTACCCAATAGTGATGCACAGTAACGCCACCAATGTGTCCTGTTGGTGACGCTGAAGTCTTGAGGATTCAGAAACATCTAATCCTAAGGTTAGTAGGCCCTGAAAATCAGAAGTGACAAAACAGCTCTCCAACAAAATTATAGTTAAAAAAAAAATTTTAAAAATACTTGCAGCCAAAGCTTTGCATAAATTTGGCTTCTCTGTCTGTCTTTCAAACACATGCAAACAAGTAATCAATCATGACTCTGTTACACTACTCAATTTGACTTTATCCTTTAAGATATGTGTTTAGAGAAACATCATGTGCATAAAGTAGTATCATGTTTATGAATTGATAAGTAGCAACATGTAGTGGTGAAAGAAGATGCACACGGAGACAAATATTTCTGTTTTTGTTACATTGCATCTGTGCAGCTGAAAAATACTCTGACCAAACCCCGACTTCATACAAAGAAAGTATATATGTTTATGTAGAAACACGGTCATTCTGCATTACTAGAAGATATTTTTGTGTAACCTAGGACTGGTGTAAATTTACATGTAAGGGCATATGTGTGGAAAAATGTGTGATTATTTTTGGATCACTGATTGTGGCATTAAACACTTCTTGGTTGTGCCATCACTCTGGACATGTAGGGCAGGGTGTAGCAAAGTGTTGCATACATATGTAGTTTATAAATAAAAGGCCTAAAGCTACAAAAGCCTCATCTTGTTGTCAGCAGTAATTTTCTCCTGCTGGTCAGACACTGACAGTTTCTTTCCAGGTTGTGCAGAGTAATATACATGAAAAACAGCAGTGATGTGCCATTTTATATCATGTCTACAAGTCCAATGACATTTTAAAAAAGGTTTTTGCTGCTAAAAGCAAAAATTGAATAGAGGAAGTGTAGTTAGTGCACAGGAGAGGCCTGTTCAAGGACAAGGACTCAAACTGAGACACAGGATGATTTTTGATTTGTATTATTATGAGAAACAGTGATTCTGAGGGCAGAGACACCGTTTTGATGGACAATTTGAGAGTGAAGCTAAGGTTTTGAATGACATCAACACAACATCTGAGCATGAAATACATGCCTAGAACGAACCTGATGATGATTTGAATGTGTGAAAGAGATTCCCACTCTATAGTCTATAGCAGGTGTACCTAATAAAGCAGCCAGTGAGTGTATAAATTTGCGTAAAGGAAATTGTTAACATGGTTACACTTCATCTAAGCATCTTGACCATGGTATAATTCTGAATTTTACTTTGAATACATTGGATACTTTTAAACATTTGGACATTGTGTGTTGTGCTGTATCTCATTTCTATGTAATACCTACAAAGTAACAGTCAGTTACTGCTGTGTTTCTGTTTTGGTCTCAAATTCAAATTTTCACTGTAAAATAGGAAACAGTAATATGAAAACAGCTGTTTTAAACAAATGAACAACCTTTCCCACTTGCATATTCCAACCAGAACAATGAATGTTTTCTTTTTTTCTTATATCTGTGGAGTAATAACATTTTGCCTACTCATTTAATTTTCATTTTAGTCAATTGGTTTTTAATGATTAATTTAATTTACCATGTGAAGGACTGGTGACCTGTCTGCCCAGGAACAGCTGGCAAAGACTCCAGCCCCTTGGCCTTGCACATAATTAAAATGGATACAGAAAATGGATTTAGTCATTTGTTTGCATATTCTTTTTCAGTTTATTTTATTTCTTGATTTTTTTTTCTTACCTTGAAATAAAATTGAACGTCGTGGGAAAATAATATTTTGTATCCTGTGGCTAAGTGCATATTACCTCAGCAGAAAAAAATGTGAAGCTTGTTCTCGTGTGAACGGATGTAGAAAGATGATTTTATAGTTCAAATACCTGAATGAATTCTGACTGATGTGTCATACATATCTAAGATGTATAGTGTTTAAAAAAAAGGGAAAGCTTGTCCACTTGAGAGCAAATTTGGATGGATAGATGGTTGAAGCAAAAATGACAGTTTTCTCAAATTAGGCATATTGTCATTCATTTTTGTGGTCCATCTTGATTTGCGGCCCTCCTACATTTGTACACAATTACCCAGTTCTGTTAGTAACTGTAAGCTTGGCTACTGCAAGAGGAGAGACACACAAACAGAGGGAGGCTATGAAGCTGGAGCGGCTCAGCAGTTGCCTATTCCAGCCACACAGATTTATTACTTGTTCAGTCACTCAGGATTTTTCACAGCTGTGTTTACCTTGGACCCTGCCGTGAGTATTAGGTGGCAGGTCCAGTGCCTGCATGTGTGATAAACCATTCATATATACACACTACCTCTCCATACTCATACCCTCCCTCCCCGATCCCACCTTTTAATACTTCCTGTGACACTGTTAATCAACGAAAATCTCAACAGGCGGCTTCTTCAAAACCATAATTCAGAGCTCTATTCAAAGTTTTTTTTTTTTTTAAGTAGGATTTAGCCATAATGCCAAGACAGTTCCACAGTTAGATCTTCTGTGGATGAAGTCATCACTACCAGCCTCTGCCTACTCTGATTCTGGGAATGCTTCCAGCACTTTTCTGAATGGAAAGATCAACTGGGTTGGAGTTTGTACAGCCCCGCAGAAAAGCATTAGATAAAGTGGCTTTGTGCCAACGTGGTAATTCAGGAACCATATATAGAAAATAGAACCCATATTACACCAACCACACAAAAATGTTGGTTTGTGGGCCCATGCTTGAGGGAGGCTCTAAGTTAGCCTGATTTCAGTGGTGTTTTAGGAAATGTGTTTTTGAAGTAAAAAAAAAAAAAAATAGAAAAAAGGAAAAAAAAATTTTACAACACTTTAACACAACATAATAATTTATAACACTTTTTTCACTTCTATCCTGTAAAAGTTAAACATTTAAATTTTATATTTTCAATTTTATATGATCAATTTCTGACTTTGTGTAAGATTTTTTACCAATGAACAACCACAGCACACTGAAAAATGTCAGTAATGATATTCATCATCATCATCTTCAGTTTTTCCATTCTTTAAAGCATTTAAAGCATTTAAAGCACTCTTCTTATACCTTCTCATTTCCCCACCTCATTTTTAACTAGTTTAGAGCTTTTGAAAATGAGCTTTTCTTAAAAATAAAGATATTTTTTAAAAAGGAAGAAAAGAAAAGCACAATAACAACAATTATCTTGTATGGTCTTTGTTCCTTTTTTTCAGACCTGCGCACCCTAATGTGCAGAAGGAATTTGCACTAACATGGTCTAATGAAAGTATAATGAGTGAAATAACTGAGAAGGCATTGCACCAACTCAAAATGCTTTTTGTCATTCTCACTTTATAAAATCAGCCCCATAATGATCCTATTTTCTGCGTTCACTTTGTAATAATCTGTGCCCGGTGAAAATGGTGATTACCTTCACCAGGCATTTTCTTATTGAACTCCCAATGTGTCACGCAATTACCAATAAATATCTTGAACATTTAAAGATGAAAGGGAAAAAAGCAAGCAAAAGAGAGATATAGAAATAAAGAGGGCAGGTGTGACCATGCGCAGACATAAATTCACACTGTCATTCAATAAATTCACGTGGTTTACAGTTATGTGTGTGCCATATTGGACAGATAGCAATCCCATACGTATATTATCTCTTGGCTAACCCCATCCTGTGTGCCTCAACAACAGATTACAGCAAGCTAAAACCATTCCCAGTATACTACCAACACCATGCAGAGTTCCATAAAATCTGTCAGGAAATGTGGTGCCCCTTCCACTGGAGAGTTTAAGTGATTTTTATCGTATCATGCTAAAAAAAAAACAAAAAAAAAAACATCTGGATCAGTTCTTGCTCCGGAGGCACTGACGTGCCCTGCTCAAGGCCTACATAGGACAGGATGAGGAGACATATGTGGTAGTGTGTTGCTTGTTACATTACGGTTCATATATTTTATTCACGCGTGGCTGCTTGTTAACTATGTAACTCATGAGTCAGTTCACATGCGCAAGCACATCAAGCACATATGAGTCTACTTTTACATGCTAATGAGGTCAAGTCAGACAAAAGCTGCCGTAGATTACAAGAGGTTGGAGGGAAGGACTGAGTTGTTCAGACTCCTTCATTAGGACGTTTTCACGTGGAATGTGGTGGGGATGGTTATGCATATGGCTGCTTATTTCCACGCTGCACTTATAAGCCCATATTTAAAGTGCAGTTTAAAGTCTCACTGCTCATGTGTTTTGAGATGTCCAACAGCAGAAAGGGCAGAGCTTAGTCTGAAGGTGCTGTAGGTCATGTGTGAAGTAATACGCAGGCATGCATGTACACAAGCTCACATGCTCGCACAGGAAAACATATACACTAATTCAGACACATGGCATGCTCACACATAAGCATTTAAATATACAACCCTGTAAAATGAAGTGGAGCCGATGGTCATGCGAGTTCATAACATGTTGTACTAGTTTCTTACAGCCTCTTGAAGTCACAGATGTTTTGTGCATTTTTTTTAACATAAACCACGGACTTGCACAATGTTCTCATAGTGGATTTCTTCAAAAAGACAAGAATCCAAACCAACCTACACAAAGTCAGACCAATTTATAAGAATATGTACGGTGAAAATATGTGCCCAAACAAAGGTGAATAAACCTTTAGAATTTTCTTTATTTTAACATAAACAAATGTGGACCATAGAAGAATGTGCAGAATGAAACTGCAGTATTAAAAAACAGATACAAATATTTTAAAAGCAGCTCATATGTAAATGTTAAATAAATAATGTCCACATATTGGATGCTTTCCCATCACCTCTCTCATGTCTTTGTTTAAAGTTCAGCTTTTCATTGTCTTTGTCAATTTCAGCCATAAATGTCTCTCTCTTGAACCTGTCTCCTGAGAAGCCTTATGTGACTAAAACAATGGATTAAATAAAGGCTAAATTAAAGTAATACAATTACTCTTCTTCACTATTAAATAGCTTTGAACTATCTCTGATGTACAGATCAGCATCTGTTCTGGTGTCCCAAATAAATAGATTTAAAAAAAAGAGAAAAATGCCCCATCACAATCAGGCTCTCGGGATCAAATCAGAAACCATCTCAAAATGCAAACGATGAAGGAGATCGGAGCTCCAGTGGCCTGTCAGGTCCGCTCATGTCTTTATCTTTTTTCGGTGTCTCTCCACATATAAGACAAATGGGAGAGGACCCTGCCTGTGGCACAGGGAAGAAGGAAACGTCCATTCTAATATCCTGTCGGGAGCATAGACTCTCTCCGTCAGACTCACATCTATCAGTCCATCTTGCTGGATCTGGTGTGTGGGAGGGTGGGGGGGCTACAGTGACACTCATATCTGATGTTCTCCTTGTTCCCTCTCTTTTTATATTCAACAGCAAGGACATGCAGTGAATTACCGAGAACAGGAAACACAAAGTGGCACAGGAGTATAGTGCTGAAATAAAATCATAGAAAGCGCAATGAGTATTTCGCAAAAGCAAGATTTCCCCTCAAATTCATTAAAGAGTACACTGGATGAGTGAGTGTTTAAAGTCAAATATGCAAGTTTTATTACTCTGCATCATGCTCAACTTGTAATCTAATCCACCGTTTTATTCCTGTTTGGGACAAGTAAAAGCAAAAAATATATATTGTGTAGTTAACCGTTGAAATGCAACTGCAAAGACTTTAAAGCAGAATTTAAAGCTAAAAACATCTCCAAACTGATGATTTTGTTTTACTAATGCAATGAACTGCTAAAACAATTCTAACTCTCTACCTAAAAGTCTCCCAATATTTTGAAGATGTGCAACACCGACTCCTAAATTTAACACAGGACAACTTGTAAGTCTCAAGGTCTCAGCAGACTAAATGATTTTTAAACCTTTATTTGCTTATGCTAATACCCCACTGTTGGCACACAGTTGTAACTGCTGAGGCTTTATTGACTCAGTATGCCACTGAGCAAACACTGCACCTTTCATTTGTACAGCAATTTTCTTTTTTCTTTTTTTTTTGCCAAAAATGCATTACAGTATTTTCACACAATTTACCGATATACAGAAGTATTTGATTTCAAGAGTTCATCACTCTTGGGAATTTCCTGAGCAGTTAATTCACACATGTGCAACTGAAAGGTTCATAAAAGACAGGGAGAATGGCTAGACCAAGGCTTCCTGAAACAAAGTCGAGGAAGTAAAGAAAGGAAACAGAGAAAAAAGACAAGACGAAGGCTCAACATGTGCCAGAGTCTCATTCATGGCACCTCTCCATTTTGCCTTCTGTGACCTTTCTTCAAAGTACAAGCTGTGAGCTTGTCCCCAGTTTAAAAGTAGTTTATTTATTTTGTTTCCTGCTAACACTTCCACTTCTAACCTTACCCTTCGTTTCATGTGCCTCAATGTGCCCAGAGGTGTGTACCAGCCACGTCACATGTTTACCCATACCAGGCTTGCAATTTTGTTATACAACGATCCGATCGTGCAAAATCAGCCTCCAGGGAGAACAGAGTTCTCTCTCTGAGATTTATTGTTCCTCTAAAATACATGTGAGGGGAACTGGCTGAATGCTCTCAGACAAGGTGTGAAATTATTATTTTCACACATTGCTCAGAACCAACTGGAAGCTGGTGGAATGGTACAAAAATAGCTAAACATAACAAAGGGTTAGTAGTAAGTTAAGCTGTTTCTGTAACTTTTTTCTTTATTTTCTCCAAAAAATAATTTTTCAGTTTCTGGAAAGGGTTTTTTTATCCAACAGAACAATTTCAGGCGTTATATGAACAATAATAATTATACAGGATGCTTGTCACAACTGCTGTAGTGAATATAATGCAATATTAAAATAATTAGAGACAGAAAAACAGCCAAATAAAATAAATAATAATAAAATAAAATAGATCTCCATGAACCTTGTCAGACTCAATCCTACAAATTAATCTAATGACAAAATGATGACTGTTTTTTTTTATCTGAAATGAATATTTAAACAGAATTTAAATACATGTTACACGTTTCCTGCTGCTCACAGTTGTTACAAAATGTCATATGTCAGCCTCTGAGATGAAGTATAAAAATACCATTTGTGCATGCCCACCAGTGTTTTTGCAACCTTCTGAACCTTCGGTGTTACCCGTTGAGCGTGCCATTATTTTTGGGGAGAACTGAGAAGATGGTCGGTCTGCGACAATGGTTCTGCATGGGCACCAAGTACATAAAAGATAACAAAAAGAGAGCCCCAATCACCAGCATGGGGTGCAAAGTGCAGCTGTCCTACTAATGAGATTTTAAAATGGGCCATAATGCCCCCTTAAACGGCCCGTACATGGAGAATTATATGCTTCATGTGTTGATTTATCTGAGGGGGGAGGGGAATTCGGCACATGTATGCATGCATCTGTGTGTTTGTGTGTGTCTGTTATTTCACACAATAGCCTGGAGCTAGGTCGACTGTCAGGTCGACCTCCCTAATCTGTCTGACTGCAGAAAATTCTGCTTAAAAATAACTCTATGTCTCTTGAACAGATAGAATATTCGAGTCAAGTAACTCAATAAATATGCTCATTGTGAATATTGCTTGTCTGTCCGGCAAAATTATTTGAAACTGGCTTCATGGACCATTTTATAAAGAAAAAAAAGGTTTTTGAACAGGATTTAAATTATTTGTTAAATGAAGAAGAAATATTTCCAAAGGGTGGCCAACTCACTTGCAGTATATTAAACAGTAATAAAGATACACTAAACGTGGCTAAATCAACACAAAACCCAAATGTATTACAGTGTCGTTCATGCAGAACATGCATAATAATTACACTGTATTCCCAGTACAAACTAAATCCCAGTCCACTGCTTCGGTTGAGTGCATTTACAAGTGATATGCACACAGTGTTAATCGTTAATATATGAACAATCTACTTATGGAGGATAGGATAATTTAGCATAATTGGGCAAAAATGTTTGATTTTTGGATAGAAAAGGGCAAGGCAGCGTAAAGGGACAGGGACAGGACCAGAAGATTTCTTTGTTACGAACCTGAGGGGATTTGTTTATCTGAGGATTGAGAAAAAAATTGAGAAAGAAAGAAATAAAGGCAGTGGTTCAACCATTACGTGCCGTGTTTTATGTGTGTTCGTCTGTGTACGTAAGCACTAGTGATAAGATCCACTCGTTCACATACAGAGGGACAACCAGCTGTGAGGATAAGTACAACCGCATGCAGTAGTGCATTTTTGCATTGTTCGGTTTGACAGAGTAAACGCAAGCATGGCGGTGTTTGCGTGCATGCAAGTCCCTCAAGTGTATGCACTGTGTGTGAACCTCAATGCATCAGTGTGTGAATCAGACAAGAAATCACTGTATCTGGCCTCTGAAATGGGACTCTGTCAAAGTGTGTGTGAGTGTGAGTGTGTCTGAGAGAAGGACGGAGACGGAGAGTTACGGGTCTGTGTGAAGCCAGCTTTTGTATGAGCTATGTACGCTCTTTGTCGAGGAAAACTGAAAAACATTAGCATGATAAAGGCTGGCTAGGTCTGCCTCACTGATAGTGACACATTACTGAAAAAGTGCATAGATAGAAAATGACAGCACACTCATTCACACAACACAGAAACCAATGGGTGTGCCAATAAGGTCTGGGAGAGGCACCATTCATGGCATTCAGCGCATAAGCAGCATCAGTTCACCATAAATAAAAGGACAACACTTGCTACTTGTCCTTTCTGCGAAGGGGTGGTTGTAAATACACAAGCTATTATCTTGTGTTCTTTTCTTTGATCTCTTCTGTGTTTTTTTTTCTATAATTTGTGTCTGTGCAAGTGGGGTTTTCATGTGTACAGTATGTATGCATGTGTTTAGGTGTGCATGTGTGTGTGTGTGTGTGTGTAGAAGGGGGGCACAGGCATCTGTGGGCCTCTCTAATTAAAGAGTGTGGCTGGGCTGAGCTCTTGTTTTTAAGATCCCATTTCAAAGCTGGAGACATAGAGGGCTTATTTTTGGGCTGGGAACGTGTTGGTTTGTCCACAAACCTAACTCACCCGATGAGTGACAAAACCGGCCTTGGAGGTTGCAGCGAAAGGGGTTTATAAGTTAAAACTGTGCAGCTGAACGGTGGGATGCAGACAAAGGCTGCGCTCTCGCATGCGGCTGCGGACTCTTTAAATAAATGTAATACAGTAATGATTAAATTCATGGACTCAATGGACTCATGGACAAACTGCGCCCACCACTCCCCCCTTGTGGATAAACAGTAAATTACATCTTATTAGTGCTGCCGAGCATGCAGAAACGAGGTTTCAGAATAAGGTCAGCTGAGATGAGATGTGATCAGCATTTGTAATCTGAATGTGAGAATAAATTTACATGCTTTCATTCGTTATTGCTAAGAGAAATATATCAATGACACTCTTCTTTAGTTGCTCTGAGATAAAGGCCAAAACCATGCTGGTTAGTAGCATACACAGGACAAAAGGAATATGACATGACATACTTGGACATGTGTGAAGGCAAATCTGTGCTCCTATTTTTTTCTTTTTAACACAGATTTAAACAAATGTAGACAATCGACTGCTCATCTGTAGCTTGATACCACATCTAGAAACCACATTCCTAACAGAAAAAGCAGCATGCATGTGTAACAACTATGCTTTATGTTGGGAAGATACTGATGCCTTTTAAGCAGTGTGGAACATCTACTATAATGTATCATATAATGATATAAAAATAGAATACTTCAGTAGATTCATATCATGAAATTTGTGCAGCTTTCAATAAACTGATAGATCCTGTTAAGCTTCATTTTCATCAGAAGCAACTTCTTACATATACAATGAAAAAGACAATAGGCACTAGCTGTGCTGTTAGGGTGTTTCCTTCAGCCTGCAGAAAAGGATTAAAGAAGAAGGTGCTGCCCTCTAGTGATAAATTGAGTAACATCGATCAACGTTTATCTCAGTACAGTCTTTACTCCAATACAAATAAATCCAACTTTTGAAAAGTTTGCAGTCTGTCATAAATTATACAGTAAAATTCAATGTCTTAGGATGATTGTCAACACTTGTTAATAATCATTAACAATCAACAATTTTCTGTTATAACAATAATAATAGTAACAACAATTTTAATAATAATAATAATAATAATAATAATAATAATAATAATAATAATAATAATAATAATAATAATTTCTTTGGGGAAATCAAGTAGTCAAGAAAGCTTGACATTTGTAACGTATAAATAAAAACATAAATGGAGAAAAAGAGGATGACCAGAGAAACTGATTAGATGTGATGTCAAAGTAAGTAAATTAACCTGTCTTTATGTTTCCTACATGATGGATTCAATATTAAGACAAATTGCTTAAGCAGCTGTTTAGTTTGTTATACAAATTTCATTTTTGTTTTTCAAATGAAGAATCTGGGGTTGATTAACTGAGTGTAAAATGTTAGATTTTTCAAGTTTATTTTCTGTCTCTAACTGTATTGTGGGTTCAGGAATGCTTTCAGGCTGCATAATATTTTGCCGTTTACTGAGTCTGTATTTTGGAGCATGTCTTAACTTGACCCCTGTAGTTGATGAGCAGTTAACGGCTGATGATTATTACAAGTATGTAGCTTGCTCCCATGGACTTTTAACCCTGTGTGGGTTTGTTTGGTGAAAGTAAATAATCTGCAGTTTACAGAAGATTGCTTTTCTGTTTAGTTACTTTCTACTTTTATATTTTCACCTTACAAGCCACATTCACCCATTCACACATACATTTATACAGTAGTTCACAACTCTCCAATGAGACCTGCAGAGACTTCTCTTGAGTGTTTTGTTTCTGTCATACACTGACAAAATTGTTTACTTGCTCTACCTTCTGAGGCACAGATCACCCTTTGGAGTTTGTACTAAGTCCTTACAGGGCAGTTCAAACATCCCCTCCAAATGCAATTATTTCTACTCATAACTAGAGTCTGTTATGGCTGGATTTTGTCTCATTGAATTCATTCAAAAGGCCAAAATGTCCTGTTTGTTGAAGAAAATTGCAGATACTCAAAAATAGATGTTGCTTTACACCACTGTAGTTATCAAGGAATTTATCGTAATCACAACATTCGTAACCCCCATTTAGTGCAGAGATAACCTTTGCACTATTATCAGATATTTTAGTTCAATTCAGTTTTATTTATATAATGTCTACTTACAATATAAAATTTCCAGGCACTTTTCAGAGACCCACAGCCTGACTTCTGAGGAAATATTATAAGAAACAAAAAAGAAGAATTAATAGTGAATAAAAAGTAAACATGCACTCTGAGAGGGGAGAGCTCTATCAGGAACATAACATGCCACCCAGTCTTGCAGATAAGCTCAGCTGTTAAAGACTTTACATGCAAGTAACAGAATTTTGAATTGAATTCTAAATTATATGAGTAACCAATGGAGGGAGACTAACACAAGAGAGACGTAATCTCTCTTGTTACTTCTTGTCAGTACTTACATTGCTGGATTTTGGATCAGCTGGAGGCTATTCAGAGAGCATCTTGGGCATCTTGCTAATAATACATTACAGTATTCTTGTCTAAAAGTTACAAATCTGTGACTTACTTTTTTAGCATCACTTTGGGAGAGGATGCTCCTAATCTCTGCAATATTACAGAGTTGAAATAAATGCTAATATGATGGAAATATTAGCTCTGGCCACTCTACGACCTATGTCATGAGTACAGTTTGTGCAAATTCATATCCTTCTCCTTGGTCTGTTGTCCACCAAATCTATATCGTTGTCTGTGGTCTGTTGTTTTGCATAAATGCAAGATTGTTATTAAGGTCAGCATGACATGAAAGTTAATCTTTAAGCTTCTGCCTCTGCTTCAATCTCAGTGTGTTCTGTATTACTTTGTCACTTCTGCATTGAAACTTCATACGTACGTTTTGACCCTTTTGCATGCAAAAGATAATTAAATAATTCACAAATTCAAGCCATACTTCCAAGTCTTTATTTTAGAGTGTTATTATATTATTTCAGTCTTATTCAGGTATTGCAGTTACCTAGTCGTTAAAATGTGTTAATACAGAGGCATTAAATATTGTTTTTCCACAACAGCTGATATATAAATGCTATTAATTTGCTCTTTAAATGACAAACACTGATCAAAAACAACTGCAAGGTTTCGGAGGTACTGGAGGCCAGCACAAAACCCTAGGTGACTGGGTCCAAAACCAATAATAGCCTTTTGCTCATTTCAATAATAAGCGAAAGGTTTGTGGACTCTTGGCTTTAATGTTCATAAGATGTGCCTGAAGTTTGGCTAACAGTTATTTTTTTTCATCTGGCTTCATAGTTAAATACAGCTGTAAACCATCACCATAGCAAAGGAAATTGATACCAGGGTTCTGGATAATAAAAATGAACAAGAAAACCTGAAAAATGAACAAGATTGGCCATAGCAGTGAACCCTGTGGGACACCAATGCAGACCTTCATCTGTGCAGAAGAAACCTAATTAACATGAACAAAATGGAATATGTCAGAAAGATATGATTTAAACCAACCTTTGATTTCAAAAACATGCTTTAACTAGTGCAGATGCTGTGGTCCATGATATCAGAAACAGCACTGAGGTCCAGTAGAACCGGGATACAGACACTGATCCATTGTCTATATATATATCACTGCTATGGCCAATCTTGTTCAGTTTTCAGGTTTTCTTGTTCATTTTTATTATCCAGAACCCCGTTATCAATTTAGGGTGATGATTTACAGTTATCTTTGTGTCTTTCCCTGT
>JAOWBL010000019.1:6664157-6707933 GCA_028564865.1 Zenarchopterus dispar | reverse complement strand
TATTTTTTTTTTTTTTTTTTTCTTCCAGGAGCTGTTGTATATTGGTCTATAATTCTCTAAAATATCTGGGTGGAGAGTGGGGTTTTTGAGTAAAAGTTTAATTATTGTGACTTTATACATCTCTGGCACATATTCTGACTTTAGAGATAGGTTAATCTGATCTAATATTTCAATTTTTAATCATCAGCATTTTAACATGCTTAAAGTTGATCCCAAATAAGATTTTAAAAAATAACTATCCATAACATCCATAATGCGAATAATTCCCTCACCTAGTCCTCAGTAGACCAAAGCTTCACTGTGGGGCTATGAGAATGGGGAGTGAGAGGGTGGTGGTAGGTGGGAGGGGGTCTATTTTTTCTAGGAACTTGTCATTGCCACAAACTGAAATATTTTAAAATATTTTCATGTGTCAACAAATAATCTGTAAAGTTCAGTTCATGTTTTGGATGTTATTTCATCAAAAAATACTGAGACACAACAAGTGACAAATGTCTGTCCTGCTGTCACTGATGAAGAGGAGAGTCTCGCTGTTATTGATATGAATGACAGTAGTAAGACACTCAGGTCAGAGAAGCTGTTAGTGTCTGAAAGGTGTCAGACTGAATCACTACCAAAAGCCAAGTGTCAGAGCTTATGTGGAATGGCAACAATGCTTCAAATTTAAAATCAGAGGAGATAAAAAAAAAGATAAAAGAGATGCATTTATTTTTGTACTGCCACAGTGTCTATCAAAAAAAAAACCCAAACAAACAAAAAAACAGCTGAACCCATACCCAATGACATCATTCTCATAAAATACAAAATAACACAGCAAAATTATCCATAACTAAATGTCAACATATAAACCTCAATGTAGAGGTGATATCTTCTCCAGTACCTTCTTCCTCTGAACAACCACCATCAGCGAGACATTGTGTATGATAGGTGGGGTGATGGAGAGAGATAGATGAGAGCCAGGACTCTCCAGGCCACTTCACCTTCCCTCTCCTTCAGCCTGACAGGACCTGAATTACAGTAAATGATAGCCCTCCTCGGCCACAAAGCGATTTGACCCATTGCCATCCCTTTTCTTTTACTCTGCTGTCCCCCTCCCCTCTTAATAGGTCGCCGTTGGGTGGCCACAGTCCCTTAGGACTCAGAGGGACAGACTCTTTAGAGAAAAGAAGGATGGAGGTAAGAGGATTGAGAAGGAAACCTGCATGTGAGGGTGAGTTTGCGGGGTTGACAGTGTTTCCAGCAAACCTACTGCTACTGGCTGCACTGTAAGGCAGAACATTTTTTGAGTTCAACCAGGACCCTGGAATTACCAAGAGTAAAACAAAATAAGAGTAAAAACTGTTAAATATTTAAGGTGGCATGAACTGTGCACAGCAGCTAACAAGGAATATAATTTTAAAATGTGTCTTTTTTTAGTACTTTTATTAACAAAAATTTAGAAGAAGTTCCCAATGAACTGTTTAATAACAAAATTTGCAAAAAGAAAAAAGCTAACTTCTTTAAATCATGATTTGGAAAACAGGTGATACTGATGTTTCATGAGGTTCCTCATATTTTTCAAATCACAATCATTCTTGTGTTTTGTCATCCCATTACTTATGGTTCTTTTTATTACAGCACAATGTCATTCAGTCGTCATTGAAATAAAATTTGCGGGACTTAATGAAAGAGATGGGGAGATCAGAGTCAGTAGGGAGACAGGCCAGTGAGCAGCTGACCTCCAGCTGACCTGGAACTCTGGGTTAGTTGTGACGTTTGAGCATGTGCATGTGTATGTGTGTGTCGCGTGTGTGTGTTGGTAAGTTGCTTGATTGAAAAACATTTTTTATAACAGCTCAAGGTTCACTGTGCCCCAGGGTAATACAGTATGTATGTTTATGTTTATTTGCCTTTGGGTCCACCTGTGTCCAAAAGAAAGCATATGTCTTCTATTTTTTGGCATTTTGTAGCATTTGCACCATAAGTACCACTTGAAATCTTCAATTTGTCCCTTGTTTTCCTTTTCCAAAATTGTGAAAGGGAAGATAAAATAGTCCAGAAATGATTCCCAACAGATATATCTGGGATTTTTCTTTTCTTTTTTTTTTTTTTTACACAATACAATCTTTTTTTTGTTTGTTTTTGTTTGTTTGTTTGTTTTTTACACAATACAATCTGGTTTTTTTGTTTGTTTGTTTTTTATTGTCAGGTGAATAAACCTCACAGCTAGGGTCGAGTTTCATGGACACATCAAGAACGTCTGCTTGGGATCATGCAGCCAGTGTTCCCATCCTCCCAGGCTTTCAGTTCAAATGCTCTTGTGAAGCAACTCCGCACCCCACTGACACACACTCAGCAACTCAACTCTTGTAATCTGATTATTTTCGAAAGATAGGCTACAAGTAAAATTGTAATGTCACCCTCTGTTTAGTGGACTGCCATTTTGAAGGTTCAAGTTTAGCATTTTAACCTGAGTTTAGTTTTTTCATGAATCCAGATGTGACAAAGGATGGATCTCTGCCAACAATTTACACGTTTCACATGACTGGCAGTGTGGTTTGGTTTTCTAAACGCTGCTCAGCACTTTTTATCTTTCATTCTCATGGGAAGAAGAAAGATCAATATCAGACAGAGCTGCGATTTTTGTGTGTTTATAGAAATCTGTGTGGAAACGTGCATGTGCCTGTGTGAAGTTATTTGGGAGTATACATTTGAAGCAGTCTCAACTGTGGTCACATGAATTTAGAAGGATTATTTGGTTAAAAATCCCTAATGTTGGCTGTGGGATTTGGGGAAATGTGGATTCTTCTTTGAAATCTGAAGCAGTGATAAGTTTGCTGCAGTAAAGGTCATGCCTCAAATAAGAAAATTTTGGCCTTTTCCAAAGGATTAGTTTTACATGAAAGGTCACACGGTCCATTTAATCTGATCAAATAACTCCCTAAGACATTTAAATTCAAATATCACAGTGAGAAAAAAAACACAGACATCTGCATTGTCATAGCTCTTGTTCTTCTTTTAAAAGTTTTAAAATATTAACATATTGGTTAAAAATTCAAACACAAAGATTATGGAATAAATGTATTGAATGTCAATTAGCCTTTTGGTATTACGCAGATCTTGAAGCTATTTTTAAAAAAAAGTACACTTATGTAACATGTGATGATGTGCTTTACAAGGACCATAATCACCACCAGGCTACGTAAGTGTTACTACTGCTACCATGTTTGTCACAAAATAACTCTGAAATGATCTTTTAGCAGGAATTATGGTTACCTAGAATATCCCGATAAGAATGTTGAATATGCTGCTCACCTCATTCACAATAACTTACAAAAGCCTCTCTGTGAATATAAATATTTGCCTTTGCAGTGTGTGTGACTGCGCATTTGTGATTTTCAACAAATAGGAACTAGTTTAAAGAAAATGTCCGGAGCAGAACGTAGCTTTTGTCCTCTGTCGTTAGATGGCAGTGTTGTTTAAGTAAAGCTGAGACAGGGAACCTGCCTAACAACAGCTCTCTTCTGATTTTTCATTTTATTTTTACATTGTGCACAAGCTATGTATACTTCATGAATTTAGAAAACTATAGTCTGGTTAGTTTTTGCGATAAATAAAGTATTTCTGTAATGTATATTTAGTGTAGAATCTCCAGAAAATGTAGAGAAAATTGAATCAGTAGTTAAAACAGAGCTGCAGTACAGATGTGAGCTTGATGGTAAAGCGTCTGCCTTAAATCAGCTTATGTTTCATGTCTCAAACCACCTTTCCGTCTTTACTGTTTGCATCGCTCCGCTGCATTTAGAACAATCTAAATACAGACAGAAATGCCGTTCTTCCAATACGAAGGTCAGTTTGACACTCAGCCCATAAAGAGCTGCTAATACATACTTCACTGTGCTGAGATGTTTATGATGTGGCAGACAGCCTTGAAGGCTCTTAATATGTAAATTTGAAGTTCATGTTTGGGTTTGTGTTTGTTCTATGATTGTATTAGTTGAGAATAATTCTATATTCTGCTTCACTTTTTCTTTTTATTTGGACTACTTTTTGAATTTCTGAAACGTTTCCAACTGCTGATATAGACACTATTGTGGGATTAAACATTTCAGCAAATCATAATTGTTGGGAGCTTGATATTCTTTCCACTTTAGATTGTGGGTCATCTTTGTTTGCAAGCACATAGTTATAATCACTGTAACTTCCCTCCTGGACAAATTGGAAAGCTTTATCTCTAATCAAATATTCTTCTCAGAAAACAGTTTGGAAATGAGACATTTAATATGTAAATGTTCTGATTCATCACTTCAATAACATTCCTGTTCTTTTTAAATTCATTTTTTAAACACATTTTTACCAGTATTTACAGAAAGGGACCATGTGAATGTGTCCGTGATGCCAGAAAATTTGTTTGGTGTTATAGTTGAGCAGTGTTAGTGCTTCCTAAATGTGGAGAACAGGTGTTTCACAGGACTGTGTTTTTAGTGATGACAGGGAAGAAACGAGGCCTGGGACCACAAGGAAAAGTCCCCAAAGCCCGCAAAGCCCAGCAGAGGACCTGCAGCCATATACCTGCATGTCCGGTTCACACAGCAACCCTGCTGAGTGTGTGTGTCTCTGTCTACTGCATACTTCCATTGATGCTCTTTGTCTTTATCTTGTGTATGTTTCTTTTTTTCATCTTTGGATAGAAGATCCCACTTTCTTCATCAGCAAGTAATCCTTGTTGTGAACAATGTAATGCTTTCAAATCAGAATTAAAAATAAGAATTGATGTAATTACTTCAAATGAGACATGATACTGGAGGACTACAACTACAACACTAATCAGTTTGGCAAAGCATCTTCTGAAGCTCCAGTTGGATCAAATTATTCTTTGTGGACAATTACCAAAAAATTAAATGTTCATTTTCCTGTTGTGCAACAAATTTTCTCTGTCAATTTTTCATACTTCACTAAGCCTGGCAGCGCAGATGGATTCGTTTCTCACTTGGATTGATCATATCAGACAAAAATTATCCTCAAGGCCAGAATGAATGTTGCATGTGTGAGTGTTGACATTCAGAGGACGTTTCATCTTTCAGTCTCTCCAAATGTACAAGAGCACACAGCAACGCTAATGTTAAAATAATAATTTTACTACATGTCAAATTATTCATAAAATTCGATGCATGCAGCTGCATAAATTACTGCTGCAGAACACCAAATTATTTCATTTACAGTAAATGGAATTTTTTCCCTTTAACTAATTAGAAGATTTTTGGGTGGTATGTTATGGTTAAAGATATTTTTGTTGCCCAGTTGTTCAGCATTTTCACTAATTCCCAGGAAAGGTTCAGTCGTGGGGATTGAGGGACAGGTTGTGAACAAGAAAAGTTAATATTTGACAAGTCCTGGGAAGGAATTTTTGCAAACATTTGGACTGCAGTTCAAGTTTATTCTGATTCCAAACTTAATTAAAGGTTCTTACTCTCTGGTTTTGGTGAGATTTTAGAAAATGTGAAACCAAAGCTCAACATTTGAAGGATGTGTTTTTATTGATGTAATAATAACAGTGTTCTGAAAATATGTGTGGTTTAAAGTTATGCCTGAATATCAAATAGCTCTAGCTGTATATGATATATGCCTCGCGAGTTGTGTATGTGTGTGTGTGAATGCAGACAACTGTGCATCTGTCTGTTTGCAGTTCAGTGCGTTTGTGACTTTTGTGTTTGCACATATATATCTGTGCATTATTAAGATCTCTTTGTGGGGGTGTTTCAAACGCGTTTGGCATTTGTAAAGTACATGTGGCTGCATACTCAACGCTGAATGCAAAACATCTTGGGGGGAAAAATTGGTATTATTTTCTCTTTTTTGACAGTGGAAATGTTTCCAATAAAAATGTTAAATGTTACCAACGGCAGTGAAAGGCTGGTTACATCAGTTGTCAAAGATAACCATGATTTCAAACCGCTGAATGTTCCAAAATGAAAATTTAGAAATGCAAATAAACCATAATATGTGTAAAGAGCATTTGAAAAATATGTGGTTGTGCCAAACTAACATGATACAGATGATGGTGGAGCAAATATTTTGTACTGTATATGTCAACTATGGGCCTCTGGCAGAATTCATCTAAAGAGCGCAATCTCAGTTAATTCTGTTAAGTTCAATTAAAGCCACGTGAAGGATAAAAGAAATAAAAATATAATCCAAATCAACCCACAGATGCTAGTAGGTTTCATCTTTTGGGGATGTGTCTCTTGGAACTTTGAGAGAATGATGACTTAATTTAATGTTGTTGCACATCTGCATCATATTCTTTTAAACTGCATTGACAGCACAATTCTGATTTCTCAAATTTAGATAAATACATAATGAATCAAGAAAGATTACAACAGTGCTCAACAAATAAAAAAAAACAAGTGAATTTAAAAGAAACTAACATTCAAAACAAACATCGATGGTTACTGAATGTTTCTGGAAGTCTTGTTGCTGCTTGCACCTATTTTGGATCTGTTGTGATATAAACGATCACACAAACACACACGCACAGACACACACACTTTCCCCTTCATGTGCTTTCTACGAAGCTGCCGCGTTCATATTTATATTTTACATATTATTTCACAATATATCTATATCTGTCAAGGGATGAGTAATTAATTTGATTTTATTTTGTCTAGAATGGGAGTTTCTTTTAAAAACACGAGCCTAATTTGTGTATCAGTCCATAACAACTCACACATCAGCAATGGAATAATTTAGCTTGTGCTCTGTGGAAATTTAAATCTTAATTTTCTCATATTAAATCAGTTGTAATTGAAAGCACGGATTGGTTTTTCAGGTGTTAATATGTATTACTGCTGTAAATGAAATATTAAAATAACCTCAACCTGTATTGTGCAGATGAGGTGTTTTGGGTATCTAATCAGGCCACCTGCTGGGCGCCTTCCAGAAGAGGTGTTTCATACATGTTGCATCAGAAGAAGTCCTCTGTGCAGATTCAGGACTTCGTTGATGAATTATATCTCTCAGATGACTTGGAAACACCTTAGTGTCCATAGAGTAGAGCCAGATGAGGAGGCTTTCAAGAGGAAGAAGAGAAGAGAAAAGAAAAGAGGAAGATGAGGGGATACTGGCCTCCAATAGGTGCCATGGATGGAAAGCGCATACAAACACATTTAAAAAGACTCTATTCATTTTCCCCAAGCTGTTTGACAAAACTTCAGAAATGAAGCATAATCAAATGATCAGATGAACAAATCTTGTATTGATAGTTTGCCATAAGACAACACAAAAGAACCATCCCCAACATTTTGTTTACTAATGCCACACAGCCAAACATGTTTGCATCAAATCAAACTTCTTCCATATCATCTAACTTTGGGTCACGCAGCACGACAGCACACTCGGTTGAGGTCAAGGCATAAGAGTGCATTTATGTAGCCTTCACTGCGCACTGGAAAAGATTTGAAAGAGAGAGTATATAACAGATAAAGGACGAGCCTTTTTGATTGTTGATAATGAAAATGTTAAGGGGGGTTGTGAAGGTAACAGGTTTGTCAGGTTCCTGTCAGTCTCTGACCTTAGGAGTTAATAACATTATTACCATTGCTAACATTCATTCACTTGTAAGGTTCAAATTTTAAAGTTGCAGCTTTTTTTTTTTTGCTTGACAGCTGGACATATATGTGGCTCTTATATGAAAACAAATATGTGTTTCTACTGTGATCTGGTTCCTCAACAAACCCTTGCTCCATCCTGCAGGCCCGTTTAATGAGATATAGGATATGCATGGTACACATCCAAGTTAAAAGAATCAGTCACTGGTGGCAACAGTGCTGATCCATCAAGGATAGCACCTTTTACCCTGAAAATTCTGCCAACTCAGGAGGGCAATTAACACCTCGGCAGCCTGGGTCAGAAATGAGCTGAAGATTTCTCCCATGTGGGTGCCGTGGTTAGCCGCAGAGCCGCAATGCTCTTTGCTGATGCCCTTGCCTATGTATTGGTTTATGATTTAGTTAGTGTGTATGTGTGTGAGAAAAAAGAAAAAAGGGAGGTATGAGTGTTTTGTGTCTGTGTATATGAGAGAGAAAAAAAGAAAAAGACTTGTGTGGGTCTATAGTCCTGTGTGCGTGTGTGTCTGTGCAGCATTGACAGGCAGCGAGAGGTGTTCAGGTAAGGTGCTCTTCAGGGTAATTATGCACAACCTCAGGAGGGTTCACACTGGGGCATTGTGGGTATTTTTTGTTTGTTTTAGCCATTTCCTTTCTCTCCCCTTTTCATCTGTAGTTGTTCACATGAATGAAATATCAACTATACCTCAGAGGCTGGTGTTAGGTTTGAAAGAGTGTTCATCTGCATATTAGGATTGATGCTAAAGGGAAATGTGATCACGTCTCTGGACTCCTGACACACGTTTCTGATATTAATATGCGCTCGATAGGCTCAGAGAGGAGGTTTCATGAATATTCATCAAGCTTAATGTGGACGTCTGCAACTGATATCACTGTCGATTAGAATAAAACATTCTTAATGTTCTTAATTGGCCGCAGTCCCATGACTGCATTAGGTTTTCATCTTATAAAACATTTGACGTGTTCAATTCATATCCTGAAGACTAACCTCAGAATACTAAATCTCCTGACCTTTGATCAAGGTAATTAACCCGCTCTATCAATTATCAAATGAAGCATAACATAATAGAATCACATTCACATGCAGAGGCAAGATCTTGACTGATCTCAGTCAATTTCCTTCTCGAGGGCTGAAGTATATTACAAAAATTCACAAACTATCCAGCCTACTGTTATCATTGGATCAGGAAATTGTTGCAAAGTTTTTTATCAGTGGAATTCTAGTGAAATGTGCCATTTACTCCTTTGTGTTTTTTTAAATGACTCAAGAAAATCATATTATCAGATAAAAAAAAGGACATTTCCTCATTTGAGAAATAGTTGACCTGAACACCTGCTCCAACTCAAATTAGCTTCATCTGAATAAGTAAACTCTGACCTCTTTCCTGCAGCTGTAGCGCTGCACACTTTTCTTGTTCATTTTGGCTCTCATAAAGTGGTGGAGGAGGAGATTCACATGGTGACTGCTGGGGTCGCCATCCATCATGGCCACTTTGAAGACCAAAGTAAGCAAAGCCTTGCTGGAGGAGCAGGAAACCCGAGCCACCGTTAGACAAACACTTGCTACTTCTAAAATAACAATGCACGCCTGTGACAGTGACTAAAACTCTCTGGGCAGACGTCAGGCATGCTGACTCTGAAATGTGCAACAGGGGGATCGCATTACCAAGAACTTGTAGCCTGACCGGCCAATAAGTATAGCACAGGAGAACAAGGGGGGCTGAGGTGGGCAAAAACTAAAGATAATCACAAGTGACAACATCACGACACTTGCTGCAATGTGTCATAAAATAAAAAAAGGTTAGGGGAATTGTTTCCCTGCAACTGATATCTGAAAATGTGGACGGTTCATTGTCCTCCTGTGCATGTCAGAATGTAGTTATACAGTAGTTCTGTTTTGGGTCTGCACATGAAGAAAACTCTGGCTTAAATACATTTACAAGAAATACAAGAGCCACAATGGAGTGGGTGCAAAATCTCCTGTCTCATAAATAGCCTTAGATTCAGTCACATTTACTGAGGAATGTATAGTATACATGTATACTAGTATAACATTATACTCAGTATATGCCATGTCTATTTATATGAAATCAAAACTTAGCTCAGAGATTTATGTATTTAGTGTTAATATGTTTCAATTTTAAGTTATAAAGGTGCTCAGTTTTTATATGAAGACAGAAAAATATTTAAGCTCACAATAGAATCCGACTAAAACCAAATAGATAAAGAAAAGATTGTCCTAGAAAGTCATGATCTTCGCTTTTGATAATAGCGTAATATTTCTTTACTTCTGTTCCCTTTACTATTCACCTTCATCTTGTCCAAAAGCTTTTATGAAGACAGAATCAGCTGAGTTATTTTATAACACACAACTTAAAGAGTTGACAAAGAGCTGAAGTGTAATGCATAGAACTTCATTTTAAGTAATATTCACTGAGAAATATCAGTGGGGTTTCCTTTCAAACAAGTAGAGCAGCCGTTCTGTGTCAGGAATACCACATGGATTTTGTAGCAACACCCGCCGTCTGAGCATTTGTGAAGTCACCGTGGATACAGTGTGTCAGCTAAATGAGGACATAATTTCGAGTAGGAAGTGTTCTGTCAGCTCAGAGCAGGTATCTGTCAGCAGGCTGTATCCTTTAGGGTTGCAGAAGGAGGAAGCAGCCTTGACCAGACTCTGTTTTGCCCTGCACCCCCATACAGCTGCCCTGAGAGGTGGACAGTAAATCCACACTTCCAGACTTGTCTTACACTACACTACACTACACTACACTACACACATACACTACACACACCATATCAGCTCCTGAAGTCAAAAGAAATGTTATCATGCTTTCTATCATAATGCAACTATCTCTGGATGTGCACTGTGTGCTTGAGAATTGCGTCATGAACTGATGAGGCCACAATGATAAATGATTAGATGTATGCATAACCAGAAAGTGCTATTAGTGTTTAATGCAAGAATTTTATCAATTCAGCCGATTTATTTTTCACCAAGAAAAGTGAAAAAAATCATATTTTGATTGAACAGATTGGGGAGAAACTGTATCAGATGGTTTAAGGTATAGTTCTGAAAAATTTGCAAACAAGATTTTAAAAGCAGAGGAGGACCCAGCAGTTACATGTCTTCCGCTTGCCCCCCTCACCCCAACCCCGCTTCTATACTTCTTCCAGCTGCTCAGATTTACAGGTGCCACTGAACTTTTCATCATAGGAAGTCACCCCAGCCGCCTGGGTCTCCCTCCCTCCTCTTCAATCCATCTATCAGTTTGCTCCTCCTTCTGTTACACTGTCTCAAACCCTCCCGCTCCTGAATAGCCCAAAAAAAGTACTCCTGTTGCGAAGCTAGGAATCTCTCGATGACTCCATTTTGGTGGTTAAAAGTAGTGTACAGAGTAATGTACACTGGCTTCTGTGAAGTGTGCATCTGTGTTGGATCACTCCCACTCTGTGTCTGTAGCTATAATAGCAGTTAGCTGGATATTTAGACGCTTACTGCACCTGCTGTCTAGAGGACATTTATTTCAAAGTAACGGTGTAGCTACAGAATGGATTCATGCTTTCTCTTTGGAAATATGAAATACAAGTGTACGTTTAAGTAAACTTTGTAAGTGCTAACTAGAGATATGAGCCTGATGAGGAGCCACTCTGAACAGTTTATTTGAAAATCTCCAACTATATTTTATGTTCAATTATTTCAATCTCTTGTTTGATAGCCAACATGAGAAACAAGTGTTGAATGTTTCATTTTTTCACTAATACTTCCATCCATCCATCTTCTTGACCCGTTGTTCCATTTCTGGGTCACGGGAGCCTATCCCAGCCCATCCCAGGCGAGAGGCAGGGGACTAATACTTGTTTCCCAAACTATTTCAATTAGAAAGATTTCCATGGTGAAACATGAAATTGATCTATAATGTCTATAATGTCTTTAAATAAAAACAAACAGGTTTTCCTTACGAGGTAAACAGATATTTGACAAATTTGGTTAGGACTCAAAAAACATGAGAAAGAAAAAAAGGACAAAAAGAAGATTAAATCAGAATACACAAATAAAATGAAGAGACTGGCTTTGTTTTTATGTTGTCATGAACCATAACATTTTGAGATAAGCATATTAGTTGACATTGAAGGCCAGTATGTGAGACATATATGATATTAAGTGACAGTATTTTAGATTTTATCTAACTGATCTCTGACTCACCTCATCCCTTCCCTCACACATGTAGGAGAATATTAGCCACAAAAATCTGGTTATTGAACCCCTGTTTGGTTTGTTACGAATGAAAAACACATAATAAGCCGTAAAGTTTGGTTTTTAAAAACTTTTTTATTTTTTTTAACAATAATCAACACATAATGATGCTTATTAAATTGAATTTCTATCAATGGATCACCAGTAACTCAGGAACACTTCTGTAAATAATTGTCAAAGAACAGTTTTCCATTCAGAAATACAGGCTAAAAGTTCCATCATGCAAAGAATAAAATCAAGTGTAAACATGATTCAGAAATGCTGCTGTCTTCCCTGGGTCAAAACTTAATTAAGATAGCCTAAAGCAAAGTGGAAAACTGTTCAGATATCAGATTAATCGAAATTCTGGAATTCTTTTTTGAAACCATGGATGCTGCTTCCTCTAAAGACGAAAGGAACTATCTGGCTTGGTGTTGTTGTTATTGCTCATCAGTTCAAGAGCATGCACCTCTGTTGCTATTGGGATGCATTAGTGCCTTTGGCATGGACAGCTTACACATCTGAAAAGGAAACATCAATCAAGAGAGACCTTGCATGGTTCAACAAGACAATGGTGAACCATATACTGTACCCACTCCAAAAGCATGGCTTTGTAGTAGAAGAGTCTGACTGTTGAGCTGACCAACGACCTGCAGTCCAGACCTGACACCAATTTTTAAAAAAGTGTTTGGTGGCTTGTGAAACACAATGCAACAACATCACAAAGAAGATGTACTGTAGGACTGTTGAGCAGCTCAACTTCTACATCAGAGCCAAAACCCCAGCACTTGGTCTCCTTTGACCACAGACATACTGTAAATAAAATGATGGTAGAAGTATTATTATTCTTTTGTTTAAAAATATTGAGATATTTTTCATAAGATGGTAAAATGTCTCACATTACAAATTTGATATTTTTTATATTCTTCTGTAAATAAAATACGGGTTTATGAGATTCACAAATAATTGCATACTTTTTAAATAGAAATTCCACACAAAATCCTAATTTTTCTGAGCTAGATTTGTAGTTGCCACCTTTTCTGACAATAGTTGTGCCATTTTCTTAAACATTGGTTGTTATTGGCTCTTGTGAAGTCGGACATTTCTAGGTTTTGTTCAAATACTGGCATTTTTATGCCAATATTTGAATATTTAAATTCAAATATTTAAAGATGCTACTTTAGTACTATCATTTTGTTTGGAAAAACAAGAATAAAAATCAACCATTCTTTCTCTGCACATTGGTAGATCCTGTTTTACAATATTTCTTTTTTATGTGTTTATTGACTGACTTGATAGCTCCAAAATCACAGGAGCACAGAGCAAATCTGGCTCACACTGTGCCACTCAAAGTAATCGTTAACATCTCCCAAAAAAGATATATTAGTGCAAAAAGGCTCTTACACGCCTAAAAGCCAATTACACCTCCAATCTTGTAATAATGAACTCATGAACCCACACTTATTGGAAAATGCTGAGGGATTGAGATCAATACAAAAGGAGTGAAGAGAGGAGGGACAGAGTGTGTTAGATTCATTGCATTGCAGGAAAAAAACAAAAGTTGAATTTATTTGAATGCCAATAGCATCACAGTGAAATCCATCTCGCTCACCTGCCTGTATAAGTTTGTGATAAAAGTACTTAAGAAAGACAATTACATCTGCTTAAGATGGATATTTATACATTTCTACACAGGATGTTGAAGTAATGGCAAAATAATTAATCTCAGTTACAAGATCTAGTTTAAAATTGTGCATAATAAAGCTATTAGTGCCTCTGGATTAACTGAAGGAGGTCATTCAGGGGCCCGTAGGAAGAAGAGTGGGATTGTTTGGCACTAAGTGTCACTTGCAAGCCCAAACACACATGCACACCATCCAAGAACCTACCAAGCTAAACAGAATTCTTCCAGACCTTATCCCAAGAAGAATCAAAGTTTATTGATGTCTGTGTGCCATTAAGGAGATTTAATTTGCCTGCATATCAAAATACCATTAAAAGCCAGAATTCAGGGGGAAATATGGGACAAAAAAAATACCATTGATCTTGGAGGAGGCACCGACACACCCAGAAGGAAGTCAGTGTTAAGGCATTTACTGAGCACTCCTGTTTTGCCTTTTCATAAGATTAAATTCTTTAGGAGTAGATAAAGTGCTAGTGTCAGTGGAGTGTTCTGTTAAAATGATCCAAACTGGGTTTTTTTTTACAGATGTGTTGGGGATTTAAATTTTACTTTCATAGACTTTTAAATTTACTTAAATTCCAGTGTTACCAACTACACAATGTATTATATGATATTGAACTTATATTAAGGTATTTGGTTCACAACAAAATACCTTGCAAAAGCTGAGTGGAATGACTGTCAGGTTGCAGTAAATAACTGAAATTCTGGAGGATAAATAAAACTAACGATTATAGTTTTGTGGCTCCTTCTATTACCTTCTCATACCTAAATCATTCCTGTTGTTCAACTTTATCTTCTAAAATTGCAAGGGTGAATATTTATTCTAATTGATTAAATAAAATTTGAAGTAAAATGTTAACGCCAATATCACATTCCAGTGAGAATGAATAAGATTGAATCTACCAGAGCTGTATCTGCTGAAGTTCCACCTATGTCGTCCATGTTTAGCATTTGACCTCCAACATGACAAACTACTCATTATACTCAGTGGATAATGATCTATGTTCATAATTGTAGCTTTTATTTCCTTCCCTAATTTGTGAGTCCAAATTAATGAGAAGTAGTGCTGAATGCAAAGGCATAACAGAGACAGTAGTCACAGGAAAAGGAAAAAAGTGGTTTCTTGTTATGGTTGTTGTCATCCTTTGGCAATTATTACAAATCCATTGGTGCCATCTAAGCTACTCGGAAGCGTGCAAACATGCATTCACACGAAAAGTACTTCTTTTTGACATACAGCTTGTTTTGTCATTTAAAGCACACGTGGTTCCTCTGGCAGTTTTTCTATAAACAAAAAGTCTGTGTTTTAAAAGATGGCCCCTGGTCACTGTGCGTCCTCTCTGATGTGAACATTTCTGTGTGCCTTGTCCCTTTTCCTGGTAAACAGTGCTGCACCTGACGCCTTTCCCTAACGTGGGGATAGTGGCACGGGATCCTCAGGATGAGACGTAACCGCTTTCAGCACTTCCTCGATTCAGGCTCCACAGCCCCCCCCCCGCTCTGAAGTACAACTCTTGCGTGTTTTATTGCGAGGCCTGGGTGAGCATGAAAACAAACAGGGGCCCAACTCAGAGGCTTTGATCTCCTGTTTCCTGGTCTATTATTTATCCCTGTTTCTCACGAAGCTTCTTTTTTTTTCTGTCTTCACTTGATTACTATGTGTTTCCTCAAAACATTTTGAGCTTAAACCCCAGACAATGTCTTGCAGTTTGATGTCTGTGTGTGTGTGTGTGTGTGTGTGTGTGTGTGTGTGTGTTTCTTTTTTCAGGAAACTATAAATGATTTTAGATGGTCATTTCCCCTTTACCCCCTCATCTTTTGTTGGTCAGAAGTTTGTTATGTTATGATCACAATTTGTTTGTGCAAAACATAAGAAAATTGGATTTATCAAAACTAAAGTCATGGCATTTTCTTGACTAAATGTGTGAAACATTATGTGGACAGAAAGTATTTCCTCAACCAGGGTTTTCTAAGTTGTTAGTTTTAGATTTAAAAAGGCTACTTTCAGAGCACCTCTGAGCTAGCAGATGCAAAATAAAAAGTGTGAGCGTGTGTGTGTGTGTGTGTGTGTGGTAAAGGGTTGAATGATGGATTAAAACAAAAAAAAGAAAAGAAAAAGCCAAGACATGATAGACCAGGGAATCAGTTGCAATTAACCTGAGTTCACATCAGGTCTGCCCAGTAAGCTGCCTAGCATATATCTCACCCTGACCCATGAGCTCCACCAGCTCAGCAGATACATCAAGAGTGCCTGTCCTCTTTGGGAACCACTACTCTGTTTTGGTCAAGCAGGCGGATGTCATTAGAGACCCTGCCACCGAGGGTCACTGCATAGTTTGTGTCCCAGGCTGATTTTGATGTACGATCTTGGAGTTTTTCAGGCGATGCTGAACTAAAACCCACAAAACCTTTCACTTTTTATTGCCCATAAACACGTGGCCTGTATATTTACAAATCTGTAAATCAGATATCATCTTTTCCCAACCTTTCCATGAGGCTGTGTATACACTATAACCAATATTCCCCCACAGGGAGCTGCAAAGAGTTCATGGCAATTTTGAGACTTGTATAGAAAATCTACAGTTTTAATTAGTATCTGTTTGACCAACAGCCTATTTCTCAGATGAGGTACATGTGTAATATCATTTAATTACGCAGCACTTTGTTCCCAGATTATGCTAACTAGATATATAGATCTATTTTAGTGGATATAATTGCTTATTTTGGGTTAAACAAAGTAAAAGTAGTTTTAAAAAACAACAATGATTTATTGTAGATGTCATCAGATACTTCTTTGATAAATCCTTCCCATACTGTAGACTAAATAAAATAAATAGATATTTTTAGGTGCATTGTTGTGAAATGATCAAGTGGATTTTCTTCATCACTATTTTCTTTCACTTTTTTTTTTTTCACAGTTTGGTTAGCCATGTGTTTCTTAACCTTTATTCTGAAGCCATCCCATAACTGTATGAACATTACTTCTAATAGTCAGAGAGGGTCTAGTTGGTAATAGTTGATCATCAATGTCAAGAATATTTATGAATAGTTTTCTTAATTAAGGTAGCGGAGAGGCAGCCTGTAAAATCTCTGGTATAGTGTTAGCTTGAACTGTGTTGAAATCTTTGAGGTTTGAGTTGTTTATGAAATAGCTAAAAGAAAAAAATCCTTGTGACAGGAATCCTTTTTTATTTTTTACGCTGGGAACACTATGACCAGTTTTTACTGCAGCTAAAACACTCAAATGTACTTTACATAGTCCCACTTAAACAAAGCCTAATATCTCTCCAACAAAAGCCCATTAATTGGTTAATGCTCAGTACAAAAGCATCGCTGTACAAAGAGAATCCCCAGAAAAACAAACATGTGCCCGCCAATAAAGCAACTACAGTTAAATAATACAGGAATGTGGTAAAAGTGAGGACATGGAGTCAGTTTGAAAACACCCCAACACTGTTGTTTGTCCTTTGATGATTTATTACATATTTGTCACCAATCAGCCAGGCATCTGTCATTATGTCTTTCCTTACATCCGCAAGTCAGTTTCCAATATCAGAAGCTTTCTGAAGTATTAACAGAAAGACTGGAGTCCTGACACTTACTACCCACAAACACGTCACTGGTGAAATAATTGGAGCTTGTTCAAGAGGCATTTAAGGAGACATAACTAAGAGGAAATTTCTTTGGGGCGTGGGGGGGTACACATAAAAGGAATTGGTGGGGAGAGAGTGACTGAGAGCTGGGCAGATAGGGAGAGCAAGACTGAGAACTGAGTCTGGCTATTGCATGTTTGAAAGCAGCAGTTGGGACCCTGATGACAGAGTGGTCTTTGGGAATTTAAGAGCAAAGGCCCAGAAGTGGGCGTCTCCCCCCACAGAGGACTGAGCCAGGAAGGAAGGCTTTGGCTTTCAAAGCATCCACAGCTTTATTTATATTACATATTTTCAACGCCAGGACTTTTTCAAAGGAAGGAGAGAGCTGTTTTCCAATTTCCAATACTCTTTGGCCTCTGTCTTTTATTTCCCTGCTCTGTATCCGACAATGTATTTGTTTCAGGAGCGGCGTTCGCTCTGGGCCTGCATGTAGGGGCTGTGTTTATCATTGAAAGATACAGATGGAGTGTTATTGTCCAATGTGGAGAGAGTGGTGGGAGCTTGCGTGATTGTTTTGTCTCACCTGTTTTCCAGAGAGGTCCATGGCCAGAGAGGATCAGCTGAAAGAACAATGGCAGCGAGGCCTTGGAACAACTCGATGCTGAAAGGTACGTCTCCACACTGCAGGGACGTCAAGTCTATTTGTTGAAAGTTGGCTTTGTTTTCTTTTTTTGTTGAATATATGTTCTCCCTAGTTCATATTACTAACAATGGGAGCTAGTGTAGCTATGGCTGCATTGTATTATCTTATGATTTTACTGTCAGCAGTTATGTGGTGTATAATTACTTAAGAATTGAAGGATCTTAAGGATGACTATTAATTCAACTTTTAATAAATTCTGAATGTATTTTTTTTTTAATTAGTGTTCAATTAATTATTATAGTCTACTGGATAGGAACATATGTTTGACTTGAAGCATATTTTCTGTGTGCCTGCTCACAGACAAACAGCAACATGTGAAAAATACAAGAATACAAAAAGTCTGAAATGATGCACATCACCTCCCCTCTGACAGTTAACCCATGCAGGGTCACCCGTGGCATCATTAACCATCGTCAGACAAAGACAGCCACTGATAAATTAGTCATCTATCAAAGGCCCCCATATCAGTCCCACGATCGTTATTGGAGGTAAACAACGATGTCATCCAGAGCCCCGTCTCCCTCCTCCTATCTGAGTCTCCTCCTGGGAATGGGCCACCCCCACTGCCAATCACGATTTGAGCCTTGAGGGAATAGGTGAAGAGCTGCTTTTCCACCTGCTGGCTACCAGAGAGGGAAGCTGTCACACTCCTATTGAAGACTCACTTTGATAAATTAGGTGGAACAATCCTCCATCTCTCCCAGCAAAGATTAAACTGGGCGCAAGAGAGGGTATGAAATGTCTTCAGAGGGAACTTCAATGCTGTTTGAGCCACAAGAAAGAAAAAAATAAAATAACATTAAAATTAGTGGATTGACCTTATTTAATAATTAGTATCAGGCTTCTGAATATAAAAAAGTAAAATATTTGATCAAAAATTAAATGAGGCTGTGCATCACATTATATCTAGATTATAGATACAAACTAACATGTCACTATTAAGATATGACCTTAAATTTTTTATTTCAGGACTTTTCATGTGTCTCTATTTTTCAAAGACTGAAAATGCCACATGACACAAATTTAAGGTGGAAAATAATTAATGATGATATTTTGCGTTGGACCAGTAAATAGTCACATGTGTACATTTTAATTTAAGTAATGAAATACACAATTGGTAATAGGTTACTTTGTAGCCTATTACAGTCTATGTTTCAAGAATTTTGTAGAACTTTTTTGAAATGCTCTCATATAAAAAAAGATAACATCTTGCATGTGCTTCTCCATGGTACCCTTGAGATGCTTCCCTGCTGACACGATGCTTAATTAATTAAGAAGGGGGTGCCAGTGGTTCCCCCGTGGACTCTTGGGTAATCATACAGGGCAAATTACAACACGCTGAACTGTGAGCTGAGCGAGAGAAGGCATCAGCTCTCTTGTCATTGTTGATTAATTTCTCAGTATAGATCCCGACACCCCTGTGCATGTGTAACCTGTCACAAAACACCCATGTGTCTATTCATCACCGCTTGGCCATGTGGCTTTCTGCTGATATGGTGCACACATTTATATGTGATTTTATGAAGGGAAGTGCATCTACATGAGCATATTGTAGAAGCGGCATCTGCTTGAAAAGTATAAGTTTTTTGTTCAATTTTGGGTTTGTGGACACAAGAATGTTTGAACATGTATTCTGATTATATATTAGCAGAATCTTATCTCCCATGTTTTTTTGTTTATGTTTCCTTGTATGTGAGGCAGGCGGCACATCATAAACAAGATAGTGATGCCTGATAAGAACAAGTGACATTCTTGATGACAAACGGCTGATGATGTCCTGGGACTGGGTGGACGTGCAGGATGGTGAGGAAGTGTATTGATCAGCCTTATTACCCAAAGCATCCATCTTGGGAGCGAAAGAGGGAAGAGAGGAGTGGTGGGAAATTAGCTGAGCTCCACCTCCGTTGACAGACTGATTGCTCAGGGGGCCCTGAGGAGAGCAAATGGCCCCTGCCTGTCTACAAACAGACACACACTTGACATGCAGACACACACACACACACATACTCACAAGCAAACTTATTATCCAACATTTCTTCTGTCACTCATTTTCTGATATATATTTTACAAATGAAACATGAAATATCTCCACATGTCAAAGCTGTTACAGGAAAGAAAAAGGGCAGATTAATCGTACCTGGAATATGCTGGAGACACAAAGTCTTCACTGTACTTTCTGCTAGGTGTGTTTGTTAATAAAAAGTTAGAAATCACAAACACAATTAAGCCATTTTGTACCACTTATGTAGTATATACTTTGTAATTTTGGATTGGATTATAACTGATTTCATCAGACTGTATGTAATTGGACTTGAATTTACTTGGTTTGCTTTTTCTGCGTTGAGTGCTCCAGGATGAGTTTTCTTCAAAAATGCTGTGATGCAGATAAACTGAATTTCACTAAAGTGTGTATGTGTGTCTGTTGTCTGTTCATGCACTCTTTAATTTGGTAAAATTTTGTTTGTTTAGTCATTTGTGCCTTAGGAGTCAAAACACTTGTCAAAATGGTTAATGTAGAAGAAGCCTAGAGTATTTAAATACTTTGCTTAAATTAAATTAGGTCATTGATGAGAAAGAAAGTGTTGTACCAATAATGTTTTCTCTTATCTGTGTATCATTAATAATTACTAATAAAAATCTATGTTCATTTTACTGCCTGACAACTGGTCCTAGGAAAGACTTTGCAGCTTGTTGCGTCAATGTACACCAGCATTCATAGGATGAATGAGGAATTACTCAATTATTTGTTCATTTCTGTAACATAAAAAAGACAAAAAGAATGAGTACATTCCAAGGTTCTTTCCAAATCACTTACGCTTTTTTATCATTATCATTAACGCATCATATTCCATCCGTCTTCTCACATCTGTCATCAGTTTTTAATCACAAATAAGCCACACTGTGTAAATTATTCAGCAAATTATTTTCATTTGTTTGATTCCATTTCCCACATGCCTTTCCAGACTACCCTCTGATTTCTGTGTTAATCACATTTCACTGTTGTGAACTACTTTCCTGAACATATTGATGAAACTGGTGCAATTACTTAGCTCAATATTTCCCACATTAGTCGGCCTCAGAAGTGTTTCACACACCCATTTATCTGCATGGGGTTTTAAACGGCATAAAATTGGCCTCAAAGTGCATTCATATTTTATCCTATTGAGATATTGCCTAGCTGATGGGCTGCCGGTAATTCACAACCCCAAGTAGGAGTAATAGCCCGAGAATGAACTTTCCTCACAGGAAACTGTTTCCAGTGGAAGGAGTTTGTCCTCCACTGCTGAAACTAATTTGTTGAATTACCAGTTTCCCTGTCAAGAAACTATGAAATATAGTGGCTGGTTTCCTACGGAAAGAGCAAAGATGATGAGAGGCTTTTGTTCCTTTCCCTCTCTTCAATGTTTAGTGTCTTTTTTACAGATTCTGCATCATCACTTCTTGTTTGTGACCGCAGTGTGGAGATTACTTATGTGAAGTGCTGAGTTCTGTGATGCTCCGGTCTGTTCGGGTCGCCATAGGTGTGACTGTATTCGCACTGTAAAAATGAGGTCACTTTTTTCTGCTGTTTCACCAAATTTTCTCTGAGGCCAAGACAAGAGGACTCTGAGCTGTCTGGTTTCTTTCTTCTATTCCATTAAAGCCTCATGCATTTTGAGTTTTGTTATGCTTTTTTTTAAAAAAATCCCCCAGTTATGGAACTCTAAAGCAAAACAATGAAAAGAAGTAGTGTCAATATTTCGTTATTTTTGGATAGTTTCATTCCTTTGTTATGTTTTATTACTGAAACATCATCTCTAATGCCCATCGAATATCAATTACAGACCTCCAACACCCACCTTATGTCAAGCCATTTCATATTTCAGGTCCTCACCACTTAACTGAGGGTAAAAATCATTATGTTGTTCTTTCTTTTTGGCCTACATCATTCTTGGTTAAGAAAAGCCCTTGCTTCATTAAAGCACTCCGCTCGGAGGGAGAGGGAAGGCTGTGGTCTTAGTGGGATAGATCAATAGCCATCTTCCCCTCGCCTTACTGTAAATGTGCTGAAGTATTTATGAATTAATTGACTTCTTTCATCAAAATAAGAGGACTTTACCACCATTTTCTGAGCTGAGGTGTGGAGGTCACAAGCAATCTTGATAATAAATAGAAAAGTGCACTTTCTCGTGACAATGAAGCTGCTTGTTGATGCAGCTTTAGTGCTGATGAAGAATTGAACTTATATTGCTATCACAGAGTTGATTTGATTTCCTTTTCTCTTATAGGTCCTACTGTAGACATGTTATGTTTTATTTGTGTACATACACCTAACTGTAAGTTTACTGAAAACAGTGAAAATTCCTTTTTTTTTTTTCCTTAAAGAAGATGGTAGGATGTGTGACATGCTCAGCGAGCATGTTCAATGGCAAGGTCTGGTGATTTTCTGGGTAGATAAGTGTGTCTATGTGTCATACAGATGTATTGAATTTTGCTGAAGGTCACTTCTATTGTGGCCAAGACTGTAGTAACCACAGAAACAAATTGGATTGCTGAGAAGGGTTGCATGTTTAATGTCTTCATTCCACCAAAGCCTGTATCACTCAGGAGAATTGAGATTCCTCATTGTACATCTGGTACGCTGAACAATAAAGCTGAACTCTGTCAGGCTCAGACTAGTTCAGTCAGGTTTAATGTGCGGTTCCATAAAATGCACTTGTGCTTGCCAAAATTACCCGGCATGAATGGCAATAGAAATATTAACCTCAGCAACTTGAACAGAAGGAGAAAGATGAGGATACAGGGCTCCATCTCTGCATGAATGTTTAAAAAAAAAAAAAAAAAAAACGATGGACACAAGCTTCAAGGTTATCCCCAGTCCTATTTCAGCTGCATTTATTTATCTTTACTTCTACAATGACACCAGCATGCCAGAATGACCATAACTGCTGCCGTAAAGGACCACTGTCCACAGAGAGAATGTCAAGGTCAAAGTCAAATTTATATTTTTAACACATTTAAAATCAACAAAGGTAACCAAAGTGTTTTACAATACAAAAAAAAAAAAAAAAAACAAAGCTAGAAGAGGTGAGTATTCAGCAGCAATTCGAATACTTTTATAATCTGGTTATCATTTTCTATAGTCTTGGAGGAATTATGAGTGACTGGCTGGCTGTCTGCAGTGCTCTTACAGAAGTTTTGATTTCTAAAAGACCTCAGTGGCTTTATGAGTGGCCATGAACCACTGATTGTCAAACTTTTTTTTAGCCTGCTCCACCACAGAGGCTTAAAAAAACCTCACCCATCCCCATTACTAAACTGATTTAAATTATTTATTATTATTATTATTATTATTATTATTTATTTATCATTAAATTATTTATCATCAGTGAAGAGACTGATATAAAACTACAATGAAAGCAGTATATAATAAAAAAAGAGTAGTATAAAATATTACATATGTTATCAATAAAGGCTGCTAGGTTTCACTAGTGCCTTTTAAATGATAAATAAATCAACTGAAATCTTCTAAAATCCCAAGTATAGATGTTTTCATTGTAACCCAACAAACATGGTTGAATTTATTCATCTTTCTCATTTTAGTCTCAGTCATATTTTCTTTGCAAGTCAAATGTGAAGCCATTTTGCTGTACTCCAACCAATCCACTTATGGAGAACAAACATTCAGGCCAAACTTTGACCCAGACCAGGAGCTGCTGACAGGTTTAAGGTATGACAGTCGACTGTTCAGCTACATGTTCTAACTTATTTGCTTCATTGATCTGAAAGGTTGAAGTAATCTAATAAATGTAACACACAACACAATGAGAACAGCAACCTCCATAACCTGTCCCAAATCACAAAGCCACTGCTTTTTGAATGATTTCTGATCTTGCAGCAATTGGGTGGAAAATACTGATGTAGTCAAAATTTGTATGTTCCAGCAGTCAAACATCAGAAAACCTACCTAACTATCAGAGCAACAAAAATAGTAATTTCTCTAAGTAACCTTCCCTGCTCTGTGTACTTATATAGTTTTACCTCTCTGAATTATTGTGTAACTACGTTCTGTCTCTGGGGTTGGATTTTACAAATGTTTCCCAGATTATAGACCACCACTGTCTGAGGTGAATTACATTTCGGGACACCACACATACATCAACAGTCTGTACTTGAAACCATCTAAATCATGTGATGTCACAAAATTCAATTTAAATGAATTTTGCCTCCGTCCACATGGTGTAGGATCACAACCAACACTTGGGTGGTATTGGAGAAGGAGGGAATGAGCTGACTCTTTTTTTTTTTGGAAAAAAAAAAAAAAAAAGGAAACATGTTGAACAAGCTTCTTCCCCTGCCATGGTCTAGTAACCGCGGGTGGAGAACAGTGTAACCAACCACCCTGAGAAAACATTGTGGTTTGACCACCACTTATGATGCTGGACTGGATATGAAGAGAGGCTGGTGGGGGTTATTCTCAAAGGACAAAGAAAAGGGAGGTTTGACTGCACGTAAGCACTCTCCTCGTCTGCCATTTCATACATTCAAAATCACTATGAGAAGTTATGCATGAGAAGTCTCTCAGCAAAAGCATAACTTCAGTGTTGAACTGACACTTAAGGCAAGTGTGAAATATGGGCTCTCTCTTTTTCCTCTTTGTTGGAGAGAAGTGAGATTTTTTTTCTTAATTTGGGCTCTGACCATAGCATTTGCCACTTTCCAGCTGCAAAATTAACTCTTTTCTTAAAAAGTGAGACCACACGTGAAGCCCTCTCACCCCTGGCAAGGAAAACAGAACTTATTTTTAGAGAAAAAGCTCCACCGGTTTGACTTTTCCTGTAGAGATTTATGGTCCCCTCTCTCAACCAGAGTAAGATTTAAAAAAAAAAAAAAATTCTGAATGGACTAAGAATACCAGCCACCTACATAGAAAATGATACTGGACGGTCTTTGAATATTTCCTCTGACACACAACACTTGAGCAATTACCTTTTTTTTTTCCTTCTGTCCAGTCGCTCAGATTTAGCAAAGCAGCAGATTTACAGTTTTTCAAAGTGTGTTTTGTTGGTTGGACACATTCAAAAACTCATTTTTAAGTGTTTGGGTAGAGAGGAAATAAAGGGAGCCAAGGCAGATACTGGCAGAGAGTGCATGTACGCATGTTTGTGTATGTGCAACTGTGTATGACAACAATGGCACTTGTAAAACAGCATCTTGATCCTCATTTAAGTTTATATTTATGGGTGATAACACATTTTTATGTTTGACCAAACTAGGGAGCAGCTTCTTGATTTATCTTTTTCTCTTTTTTTTCAATCTATGGGAGCACTTAAAAAAAAGTGTGTGTGTGTACTTGTGTATAGGTGTGTGCTAACGTGTGTGTGTGTTTGCACATGTATGAATTGACAGCCCAATCTGCATCCTCTTTGGGTTCGGGCCCATTTCCGTCTGGACAGTTCCAAAATAGCTGCCCCTCCTCCCCTCCGCACACCCTGCACATTTACACACTCGCACACAAACACACTTGTTGCTTCCTCTGAACACTGCAGCACATCGATCAAGACTGGACCCAGACTTTCTATCACTTCCTGAGATAGTCAGGAGGCACAGTACAGGCAGCATGCACGCACATGCAACTCAGTGTCAAACATGCATTTAAACATAACAGGCTAAATGTGCCCATCTCAATAACAACACTTGAAGCCATATAATAAAAACACACTTATTTTAATACTACCTGCTGATTTTCCTACTTCGGGTCATATCTTTTTCGAAAAGGCTTCCTATTTACTGGCCACTTGCATTGTTTGAGAAGCACAAAGAGCTTTGCCAAGTGTTGAGTCATTCACCTGCTTTCGTTTCAAAATCCATCTCACATAAACAACCTCCTATGAACAAGGAAAACTTGTTTTCCTTGACAAAACACTAGAAACCAGGAAGTGTTTGGAAACCAGAGAGGATATTGGTGTAATTATGAATCTAAGGTCAATAGAAATGGCAGTGCAAGAATCATTTGTGACTTAAGCGCTGAAAATAAACACTGAACAGACAATAACATAAAGAAGCAAAAACTATAGCTTACCCTGTCCCTTCTGTATGCAAATTCACCAATTGCATGTGTCCATAGCTAAATTCACATTCGTTCATCTTAAGGGCAGAGTGTGTCACAGTGTCATACTGAAGATATATTATGACCTTTTTTTCAAAAGTAGACACAACTTCTTAACTCTGTGATGCCTGATACGTGATCTAATAAACAGACACTTGTAGTTTTATAGTATAGCATACAAAAAGCAGTTGAGGAAAGTTTTGATAATGTGCATTTCAGAGGTCTCAGGTATTCATGTCGGCAGCTAGACTTGGCCGTCATCCTATTGATCCCATAGTGTGTCAAAGCCTCCATGGGCAGGATGCTGATTTCCACATTGCTCCATGATGTGCTCATTAGGGTATAATTGTAAAAATTAAAACTGCTATATATATAGAGGGGACTTTTAATAGAAGTACTGTTGTGAAGCATGTTGTGTGTTTGTTTGAATGGGTGAGTCAGAAACACATTGTGAAGTAATTTCTAGATCCTAGATATGGTTAAAAAGGTTCTATATAAGTGCAAGTAAAGTCTTAATGAAATGCTTGAAAGATATCTTGGTCAATATAGGACAAAAAGCTTCTTTTGAAACTCTTCTATTCATAGCAGGCAGCATTAGAGAGTAGTAAAGTCAGAAGAATGCTGATGACTGTGTGAAGGAGTTACTTAGAGTTTGTGCTTGTGCTTACTGTAGTTTCTTCACAGGTTCTTGCAATATTTAGAATCTAGCAAAACAATCAACTGTTATTTTAAACCTTCCAGTTTTATCAGTTTGAGACATCTGTACTCTGTCAAAAATATTTTCCTTTGTACATTTCTTTGTACATTTGTCCTCCAGTGTACACTGCACCTGACCTGTAACTAACACAATCAAATTATACACCTGACAGTGAAAGTTAAAGTTGATACAAGAGTAAGTACAGCTAATTGCAGGCAAAACAATTTTTTTAAACGGCTTAAAAAATGCTCATTTTTACAAATCATAAATTTCCTCCTTTTTGCTACTAAATAGAATTCAGATTTACAAACAATTGCCTATTTTTTCAGTGTGAAGATTGTATTTTTTTAAATACACACTCTAGAGACACTCTCGAAAATAGCCAAAAATGTGACATATTCTATAAATCCTGAATGCATTATGTATCAGCAAGTAAATGTGTTAAATGTGAGGGAAAGCTATTATATAATTTATCATTTATAATATATATAATTTATATAACTACATATGTAATTTAAAGGAATCATTTAAAATCATGTATTGTATTTCCCTTAAGACCATACTTCTGTTTGAGGTTCTCAGTGTACTTGTGTGTCTAGTGCAAGTTCATTTCCACATGTTTCTGCCTTCACATCTTCATTTTTGCTGGTTGATGAAGTTTAAAACATGGAAATCCAAGCATAATCTTCCATCCTGTCCCTCTGCGATCAACAAATGTCGATCCTGGAGGCGTGTGCTGCAATCTGCACACGGTAAAAATTACAGGATGCTCCCTCAGACAGCCCCACATGTACACATAAGATCCTTTTACACAGATTTTTACCTTGACATGATCCTCCATATGTTCTCACTTCACTTCAAGCAAAATACACAAATTAACATGCACTAGTTCACACAGATGCACACCGCTGCCAAACATATACACACCTGTATCCACATAAACATATACACAATCATTTAACAGATGTACTCTCAGTAGAGGACTTTGCAGAGACAGGCAAAGAGGAACAGGACTTCTTTCCCAAAAGAGCCTTCCCCTTTTTTCCTGAAGTTTTCCTGATTTTTTTTCCTTTTTCCTGAAAACATTGACATCACTCCTCACATGCAAAGAGTACCAGATAATTTTTAGTGGTCTAGACATTCAGACTCACCTGATTAAAATAAATCTTTTTAATGGCGTTGGGGGCAGTATGTTTTACATCATCTGAAATGAAAATAAATCCCTGTTAAAGATTTACTGTTCAATGTTTATAAATCTAGAGCCACTTTCTATTGGATTTTCATTCTGTTTGCCAAGGGTTTCAGTTACTGTTCTGTTCATTTTCTCTAGGTGCTGGTTTTTGCATGTAAAGGGCACATTGTAAATGCATCATTCAAATAGATTATGGTAATTTCCACATCCTCTGATATTTTAAAGTAATTTCTTGTAAATGTGAATTAGTCAAGTGGCCAACAGTGTTCCTTCAAAACATAATCTTCTCCTCTGGATCAGTTTGTGACATGAATATGGAGCATGAATTTGGCAGAATTTTCAAAATATGTCAGTAACCTTCATTTCAGTAGAATCTTACTGCATATTTATTTTATTTTACTTTATTTTATTTTATTTCCACAGTCTGAGTAACCATCATTGTGCTTACAGAGTCATCCACGACTGTATATTTCAAATCACAGCCGTCAGGAGATTTTACTTTTTTTATTCAGTCTTACACATAAAAATCATATCATGAAAATCACGTGTGCAGTCAAAAAAAATATAACCAATACCATGCAGGCCAAAAATATAATCAAAAAGTGAACAATAACATTTCACGACCGTTTGTATCAATGACACCACATCACTCAACACCCAGGCTGTATACACCTTATATGAAAACATTTAGGGCTACATTAAGTTAGAAGTCTGAAATTCAGCCTGGTTTGCTCCCATTTTTATCCCAGGAAAGGAGTCTTTTCCTGGGGCCACTCTGATCCCTCATTCCGGTTCTTCCCTCAACCTCCCACCATCCGTGGCCACGCACAGCCAGTAGGGCTCCCAGTGCTAGCCTCCACAGATATTTCCTGAGGAAAACATATCACCTCAGGCTAGACCCGTCGGCTCGCTATGCTGAGACAGCAGCAGCCCCTGCCCACAATCCACCGCAGGCCTCAACCTGACTCTCCCTCCCTTTATTTTCTCTCTTCTCTCCCTTTTTTTCCTCTTGTTCTTTGGCTCACTCTCAGTCAATCTTTTATTCATACTTTTATTTTCCTGTTTATGTTCATTTCTATTTTTTTTTTTTGTCTGCTTTTTTATTTGTGTGAACAGATTTTTTCCCAGTGGTTGCAGGATAATTAGAAATCAATAAAGCCCACCATTTCTACATTTTAATGACATGAGAATCCATGAAAATTATCAGTCAGATCAGTAAGTCAAACGAGAGTTTATATCTATAATTTTTACTTAATCTTAATTTTGTTAATGTTTTTCAACTGGTGGTTTATTTGAAAAAGTTCAATTTCTTGTTAGGTCAACACAGTCTGTCTAGTCTGTCACTGTTTGCTAATTTTAAGTCTCTCTAACAATGTTATCACTGTGTAGAATAACCCCAGATATTGCCATATTTTTCATGTTCCCCCCCACTTTTTTTCTCAAACATGACGCAGAGAAGATAATGCTTCCGTTGTGGTGAACCGTCCCCATCCTCGAGTATGAATCAACATCCGTCAACATCTTTGCGAGCTGCTGAGGAAAGGGAGGACTCGATGATGTGTTTTATGTGGGGAGAGAGGGTGGGAAGCCGGTCCTGGGACAGTAAAACAGAGAGGGCATGTTAAACGTATTGATACCATCGCCTCAGGAAATCCTCCATACCCCATGTGTTTCTCACATCCCTCTTTGTCTTGCCTGATTTCACTTATAGGTTGATTTTTGACATTTTTGTGCATTTGTTGAGATTTGAGAGGTGAATATGGCTCAATAACTTTTGCATGTGTGTGTGTGTGTGTGTGTGTGTGTGTGTGTGTGTGTGTGTGTGTGTGTGTGTGCGTGTGTGTGTGTGAACAGAATTCTGTCATTGCAGCTTTTTAAAAAGAATGTAAATTGTCAAAGATCTGCAAATTCCAGGAAATAGATGACTGGATGGAAATGTAAATTTGTTGCAGACACAGGAATACTGGATAAATATCTTGATGGTCCACATAAACTGCAATGCTCTTTGACCATCCAGTCATTATTATCATACATCATAATCAGCTACATACTATTTCTGAAGGTTACTCGGAAGCTAGAAGGCATTATTCTGCAGGCCCAGAGAAGTGGGCTGCAGGAATAATAACTGTCTTTTCTCATGTGTGGCGGTTGCAGTCTAAATACCAAGTGACTGTGTTGATACTTTGGGAGTGTCTATAGGAATGCCTGCTTCCTTTGTGTAATACAAAAAAAAAAAGAAAAAAAGAAAAGAAAAAAATCATTAGTCACAGTAAACAACTTTAGGATATAGGTAATTTTTTGAAAAAAGTACTTTTCAAAGTCCACATTTGAAGTTGAATATGCACTGGGAAGTTTTAGATATTAATGCATCAAAACATCAGTAGACATTTTATATGGGCAATTAGGAAATGTGTTTAAATGTTTGATATTTAAGACCTTTTAGAGCCATGAAAATCTAGAAACACTGACTCTAACCTGGTTGGCAGATACAAAACCAATGAGCACCAGTTCCTCTGCTGACTGTAATTAACAAGCAATTTACAAGTTGTCAAAACAAAAGTTGAAAGTTTGTGCAATGGCTATGTTGACATGACACATACCAATACTCAGCATACCAATCTGTCTCCATCACTGATTATTTTCAGTGATCAAAACCTTGTGTTTTTTTTTCTTTTATCATTTTTTTTATAGACGCACAGTGGCAACACATATTCAGTTTCTCTTTCAAGCATCCAGTCTGTTTAAATTCAATATGACCAATCCAGTTGGATGTCTGTTGTAAAAAGAGCACCATTTAGCTCCTTATGCCCTGTCTTTTCCAGTCCCATACTTCATTTCTACCAACAAAGTGTGTGTATTTCAAACTTCTACATTTAAGTGTATTGTATCGTGCTGCATTCAATAACAAGGAATACAAACTTCCAAATTCCAAATGGGAAAATTAACTAGCAAGATATCATATTTCTTGTAGGATGTAAAATATTAAACAAATGACTTGTACTCGCACATTTGATCTATTTTCCTTCTGAAAAGAAATGAACTGTAAAACTGTTGATGTAGTAAACCAAAAATCCCAGAGCAAGAGTTCTAACTTCCCACTTCTGAGGTACAACAAATGCAGTATTAATTTAAATGGTGGATGGAGATTGAAATATTGGTGGACATAAACTTCAGAAAGTTGTATTTTCTTTTCCAGAATATGCCCCCTTTAAATATGTGCATACTTCAACACGTGCTTCTAGACTGATTTAAATGTACCGTAACAAGTTGAGGGCAGCAGTTCTCCAGTTAAAAATCAGTTCACAAAGGTTTTGCTGTAAATCCTGCACTGAATGAATTTACTATTTTGACATCAATGCCAGAGTAAAACATCATTATAGCTCCTCAACATTACCATGACACACACTCTGGCCGAGCGCTGTGTGAATAGAGTCTGCAGCACATTTAAACTGTGTGTCAGCCAGCACGCACATCAGATCTAACAGCAAAAGTGGCATATTTCCCCACTGTCACTGTTTGTAAAGTTAAAACAAATACAGCATAACCAAGGACCGATACCACATGGTTTATAATGTTCCATCATGTCTCAAATCTGCACATCATGTGGATTTTAAGAAGGTTGGCACATTGGATAGATGTCTGTAATTAATTAAGTATAGCTGTAGCACATTTGAAGATTGACCACGTGATCTTGAGAAGACATACCTGCTGGTACAGGTAACACAATGATGAGCAACAGTAATGCAAAAGGTAAAGATACAGGTATTGAAGGTTATTTCTAGTCACACTTCTTAAGTCTAACAAAAATAACTTTTTCATGTAAAATTTAGTATAAAACAACTACTGATTTGCAGGTCTTTTAATTACTGACTTTGTCTAAAGGTGACTAACTAATGTCACATTTATAAGAATAGCTTTTCATTTGGAACTGAAGAAAATGCATATCTACATTAAATGTGTTCAAAATTGAAACAAATCACATCAAAGACACCAAATTGTTCAGTATCAGAAAACCTCCCTGAATATCATACCCATTTTGTATGACTTTTAATGGTAGCTATTTAATTTTCCATCCAAAATATTCTCTTGCTGTTTGACCCAGGTCTTCCTTCCAGCTAACACTGTTGGTCAGGCCAGAAGAAGTCAAGGCAAAAATGCCCATTACACTTCAGGGTCTATCTCAGCCTGCGTCAGGACAATCCCACTTAGTGTGAAGGATGGCACTATCTGTGCACTGTCTCATTTTGCCTGTCCAAATGCCCTGACTGGCCCATGCCTACCTGCCCATCAACTGCTGTGATTTGTCAGGTTCCAGTCCCAGGAATGATAATTGACTTAATTGGAGGTGATGAATGAAAGAGTTTTATGGAGCACAAATCATGAGTTGATGACACCCTGAGGAATTATGTGGAAAGTTTGTGGAGCAAAGGCAGGATAATGTTCTTGCGAACTTCATAGGTCAAACCTCAAGAAGCTCGTTTGAAGCATACTGAAGCTGATTTTTTGATATGCTGATGTTTTGTTGCAGAGAAGAATAAAAGTTATATGTGTGGATTCCAGATGTATACAAACAAAAAGAAAAAAAAAGAAATATATGAATGAAATACAGTAGGCATATTTGTGTTTCCCTCCTTCTGTGTATTCCTATGTTTTTGACTGTTATGGTGAAGAAATATAGTTATTGCATATGCTGCCATATGAGTCATGAGATGTCTTTCTGTGGGTTGATTAGTAAAATAACTGAAATGACCGCATCAACTAACTGATGGGTCTTGGGTTCCTTGACTAAAATCTCAAAATCTAATTCTCCACCGCTACCATCTTCATGCAGTTTAAGGTACTTTTGTGAGGATTTTTATTTTATTGTAGTTTATTTTCCTTTTTTTCTTCTTATTTTTTCTTTCTGTTAAATTTATATAATTCCTGTGGGGATTCTGGCATATTTGTGTTTATTGGTGTTCCCCTGGGCAGGCAGCACGGTGGTTTGATGGGTAACACTGTTGCTGTTGTCCTATAAGGGGTTTGCATGTTTTCTTGGCTTAGGTGGGTTTCTGTGTCTGCTCAAGCTATGTCTTTTTTTGTCTATGTGTAGCCCTGTGATAAACTGGTTTGGACAGGCCCCTAGGCTCCTTATGATCCTAAATAGGAATGATTGGGTATAGATAATGGATGGCTGATGTTACAATATACTTGTATTTTTTAAAATTATTGTTTTGTTTCTTTACCACATTGAAAATTAGGTCTTATAACTACATTATAGATTCCCTGTAGCCTCTCAAGTATTAAGTGGAGAAGTTAAATAATTTAAAGGAGGGCAGCTACTTGAACACTATGCACGCATAGAGGTAAATCCTGTAACAGGAAGGCTCCAATGAGATTGATTTTGATGTATAGGTTCCCATTAGTGCCTTTCAGGTTACAAAAATGCATTCAAGTATGTTTTTGAATTTGGTAATGTAGGGTACATATATTAAGAGAAAATTACTTCTCTGCTGACATACTTTCTTCCAGCTCACGTTTTTTAAAAAGTAGGTCTTACTAAAGATTTTTATGTTGCATTCTTAATTCAGGATTTTAAAATGAAATCTTAAACTTTTAAATCTTTTTTTAATATTTAATTTCAGAGCTTTGTTTCAGAACAAACCCACTGACACAATCTACAAAGATGTAATATTTATTGAAACTGGGTAACAGCAAATGTACAGACCTCTACATCCCACTTTCCCTTTTCTCTATCTCCCACTATTTTTACCTTCCTGTTTCTCATCACATTCAGTGTGTGTGGGAGAGGAACCAGAAGAACAGAGGAAAACCCAACACTTCATTCCACACAGAGGAATGGAGTTGTGGGTTCACTGTGCAGCCGAGACAGGATGAAGATAAAAGGGTGAACTTTTAGGAAGTGTAGTGGCGGAGCCAAAGATCAAGATGTGGTTATAAGAAAAACGGCGAAGACAGGAGAGAAAAGACAGAGAGGACCTTTAAGACGACAGACGTAATAAAAGGAAGGAGGTGTGACAGACAAAAGGGGATAGAGCAACGACAAAAAGAAGGCAAGAGAAAAGGCAAACAAGCAGGAGTAGTGTGGTGAAGTTAAGAGCTAAAAGAATAAGCCATAAAAAAGTGGAGAGAGTTAGCAGGGTGTATACTGCCAGGATCCTATTTCCACATTCTTCCTATCGCCACACCTAAATCCTTAATTGTGCGGCCGCAGAGAAAGTACTGCAGAGACCACAGCACTCCTTCTAGCAGGCGTTTAGCTGCCGAAAACCTTGCTGTTTAAATTGGTCGGCAACCCAGTCTGGGTACGACTGGTTTTTTGGAGTGAGCAAGAGAGAGAAAATACATGAAAAATAATACTCAGGGAGAAAAAAAAGGAGAAACAAACGAGAGAAAATCCTTTTCGGAATTCCAGCTTGGCAAGGGCAACTGAGAAAATAAATACGAACATTACTGCAAATCAAGTCGCTAACACACCATCAGGATGTTAAAAGTTTTATGGGGAGAGACTGGCACTTAACATTTTTGAAGTGAAATCATATAACACAAGGTTTTATACTCAAATGTGGACAAAATCAGAAAAAAATTATAGTATTTCAAATACAGTTAAACAATATATACATAACATTATTAATTCAACATTTAACTGAACTCATAACAATGCTCCTTTTTGTATCCCAATTAGAATTCCTTCTTTTTCACAAACACTGTGAAGTTCTCACATACAGCCATGCTACGCAGCAATCCAAATGACCACAAGAAAAACAAAGATAGGCATAAAAATATCCCATCTGGGCTGAGATTTAACATAAACATTTAAAAAGAGGGCTTCCACGTCTCTTCGGAGCCGCAGCCTAGCATTTATGTGTGTTTGTGCTTTTTGGAGTGCATGTGATATAAGGATGAGTGACTTGAAATGTATGTCGAAGGATGGTGGTCTGGTTGTCCATGAAATAGAATACTCAGTGAGAACATCATTTTCCTGGAGTATGACAGGCCTCAAACCTCCTACAGCCCAACCACTCCACCCAACATGTCTCTGATCAATAAACCTCTATTTTCTCCCCCACACAAGGTTTCCCATTCAATACAGCTGCCACTGGCTTTAAAAACATAGAAGCATGATCCATTTATTATTGGCTGTTACTATGATCTATCTGCTCACCCCAGCCACACCACCACCCCACCTCTCTTTATGTTGCTGCCTATTGAGGAAAGCGGGGGTCTCTTTATTTCCTGCTCATGGTGCTTATTGACAGGCCATCACTAAAGCCCATCATTCACAACACACTGCATGAATGAGGAAATATATGGCATATTGTAGGAGCTGTATGCTGTTTTAGACCATTTGCTTGTGTTTACGCAGACAAAGCTTCTGCATTTATGTGCTTTTACGTAAATTTTAAAACAGTGCAGGACAAACTGAGTATAGACTATTGGCAAACAGGAAGGAGCTTCAACAGATTTTTAAAGTATTACTTTTATTCTCAATTTTAGGAGATGTAGAAGAACAGAAACAAATGGAAAAGCTGAATGGTATGTGTATATAATTTTATACATAGTACTGGTGTTTTCTTATACAGTGTAAAACGATCTTGGAAAGAAAAAAGATCTAGTATATGTATTGTGTGGCTTCTGCTCAGGTAATAAGAGACATGTGGAGGGAGACATCTGGGTAACAATGCCAGGAGAGACAGATTGACAGCTGCAACATGTTAGTAATTACCCTCCATGTCTTTATCTGCAGAGCTCTAGATCAGTCAGCGCCTGTAGCAGCAACAGTTGCAGAAACATTCAGCCGGTGTGTGAGTCTTATAAAATTAAAAAGAAAAGAAAAAAAAAGAATTGACTTATAAATCTGTTTGAGTATGCTGTGTGAAGGAGCCGATCAGGAATAGCTGATTTTTGCTTCAATCAGCACCCAACATGGACTACGTAAGGCTAACTTAATGCTGACATTATGTTAGTTCATCGAGACCTGGAGCCTCTGTAGACATGTATGGAGACAGAGCCCTAATCCTGATGTGATAATGGAAGCGGATCCAGATTCCATCATTACCTCCAGATGTAATGGTGGAACTCATCTTGGTGGAGCAGCTTGTGGAGAGATTCCCAGCTGGAATTCCACAGTGGGTCTGCAGCCATCCTCCACACCACCAAGTTGGTGTGGAGGATGCCTTCAACCTATCAATGGACTACCAGGCACTACATCACAGGAACCAGGACTTGCACCTCTGATCTCCACCTGCCAAGTCACCTGGCTGTACCACTGTGGAGATGGTTCCTCTCCACATCCACTCATCAGAACAGTGCTCTTGCTTTACCCTCTTGTACAACAACTGGACATTTCTGTCTGCATCTCAGGTCAGGAGCCCAGTAACCACAAGTGCTGTTCCCAGCTCTCAAACTTCTTCCAGAGAATATCTACATGTTGAGCTAAGTCACCTATCATGTGGTCAGCCTGACAATAAAGAGAGATGTCCAAGGTCACAATGTTTCAAGGGGTTACAATGTCCAGTTTCACATGTACACAAGATTCTATTCTATTTAAGCATCAAGTGGAGGCAGTTTGGGTGGAAATTAGGTATGTCATAAGTAATCATTGATATCCTCTGACACTGGTTGAAATCTTATTCCATATCAAAGATTATTAGTGTTTGGCTTCTGCTTTGCACATCTCTATCCTTTTTGATTTCTGGTCTACCAGGTTTTGATGAGTTTCTGTGACTTAAAGTAAAAGTTGGTCAATGATTGTTTAATAATAATGTGATTCAACTGTGTTCCCTGGGTTTAGTTGTGGAATTCCAATTGGTGCTAAAAATATCTTATTTTGTACCAAAAATCCATTAAGAAATGATTTTCCAAGCTGGTGTATCCCATGCCTAGTGACGTGGAATATGAAAAAATATTGAAATATAATATGCTCAGAGTATAACTATCTGGGGAGATGCATACTGTTCTGTCCTGCCCAAAATATCAGCTGGTCAATTCATTATGTATTATAACACAATCCTGCTGTCCCTCCTATTGATGAAGGAACCTGTGGCGGTGGGGTGTGGTTTTTGCCTCAGCTGTAGGGGGAGCTGTGCTGCAGCGATTCAGGGGGTTGCAGTTGCAGCAAGTGATATAACTGTTTTCATGTAGCTAATAACTCTGTGTAATGTGATCCTGGAGAGTCCTTTTTTACTTGGATCTTGTAAGGGTGCCATTTGAGAATATTGGGATACATTCAGTCAAAAAGAATTGGCGAATAAGAGTGTAAGAATAAAAGCATGAGACGTAGGTTGGTAGAGAGTGCAAAAGAAAAGAATTGATGCTGTGTTGCAATACATCCACTTGTGTAATATCTTCATCTTGACAAATCTGTCATTGTGCTGTAAACTGGAAGTACCTGGATAAAGCACACATAATGGCCAGATAATTACGTGTGGGATGCTGGATATATAATGTCCTCAACCCTCACCAGCTTGTTGATGTTGCAAAAGGGATGGGAGAGTTACATGTCATGTTTTCTGTTACCTTAACCTTAATCTCCCATCAAAAAGGGGAGTCAATAACTGATAATAAAGACTGAGTTAATTTTGTTTGGAATTTAAGTAACTTGGTAACTCAGGTGAAGCAACCAAAGAAGAATCCTCAACAGTTTTAAAAGTAAAACATCACTCTTATACAGTGTGTATAATGATTTTGAATGTATTTTGTGCACTGGAAATTATTTTGTAATATGATTTTTTTTTCTTCTCCGTAATGTTGTTTTACATTCTGACTGTTTCTCCACTGTGATTGTACATCGTGAACCTGAGGTCATGGGCTTGGACAACTGCTTATTGATATTATTGACACCTGAAAGGCGTCCCACATCAAGTGTTTGTAAGTCAAAAAGACCAAAGAAACCAGATGGGGAAAGAAGGGCCATGGTGATGTAGTCTACAACTGCTGTTGCACTGGTTGCTACAGCTACTTGGATCGACTGGACGCATGCAGAGGACTTGCCCTAACACAGAAACAGTAAAACAGTAGTCCTGATCAGAGACGTTTGCTGAGCAGAGGCAGGAACCTGTGTCTGGGCTTCTGACTATTGTGTCCCCTTTTTTAGGACAAATATCCTTATAAACTCATTATCCACCTCTGCATGATAGGCAAGTTAACTGAGTGCCTGTGAACCAGTATCTTCCAGTTGTTTTTCTTTCGCTGCAGTGGACACAGTGAAGGGATGCAGGACTTGCTGCTGCAATGTATTTGAAGGCATCAGTGCTGCAGCAGCTCAGTAACTAAGAGCTTTAATGCCAGAGTGTGTAGTAATCTCTGGCTTCTGCACATGACAAGTTTGGATGTCTTAACTGAAGAGTGTGCTTTTTATTTTTAAATGTCAGGCTTTACTATTAAAAATTATAAAGTTTAAACTGTCTTTTGCTCCAGTCTTTGTTCATGTGGGCCCCTGTTTCTGCCTCCCACTTGCTTGAGAAATGTAGGTGGTGGTATTCTTGAACACCATTGAAGCATTACAAGATCACATATAATCACAAAAGTTGTCAAGTTGGAACTTAGTCAGATAGAAAGCAAAGATTTACTTACTTCATTTATTAATTAAGCCATTGATCTCTGACTTATCTGTATATTTACCAGAAAAATAGACTTAGCATTTTTTCCAATGAATGAGAAATATTAGCATAAGTATGAGAATTCTAAATGTATACTACAAAAACAAATTAGGAAAAAAAAACATGTTATTGTACATATGTATAAGATATGTAAAGTATTTGACACTGTTAGTTTTGGAATGAGTTCTCGCAGCTGAGTATTTATATATCAAGCTGGAGGAGTCATTACGTATTGAATAGAAAAGGCTTCATTGCTGAACATCTAATATTTTCTTTGAATTAAGTTTTTTTCTGTAGATTTTCCCTGAATTAACCAGAGGCTTACTTTTTTTCATCTCAATTTTTTATATATATAATTTGTTTGTTATATACATTTAAATAACTCTATTACAGTAGTCAAAAGATTCACAGCAACACACACCTCCTCACAGACTTGCTAAACCCCAACTCGCATACCGTTTTCCCCAGAGGACGAATGCCGTCAGCTTCTGGCTGCCACAGGCTCAACTCTACCTGACCACTGCAACTGGAGGTCCTCATTAATGTGGTCTTCTGGATGCCAACTTTTAATCGCTATGCATAAATGCACATTATCAGATCACGGGGCAAGAGAAGTTGTCTCACCACATTCTATAAATACTGCTCGCAACTTTTCTCTCATACTACATATTAGTGACAGCATCGAATGACCTCATCTTATTTTCAAAACCATGAAGGGCCTTTAAATACCAATGCCATGGGAGAAACTGCAGTACATTGCTTTAGTTTAGTGTGTAAAACAAAGCTGAAGGATCATGGCAAAGCTTTTATATTTAAAAAAAGAGAAAATATTGCTAATGCTGGTGAAATAGCATAAGAAGAATTTAGAATTTTTTTTTTTTTTTTAAAACCTTAAATATCCCCCTAAACCACTCTTAAATGTCACCTTTAAACTTGCTTACCACAAGATGTTTTGGCTGGTCAGCGGAAAAGAACGAAGGCAACCATTTTGTCCAGATGATGAACGAGCTGGGCTGACAGGTCACTTCTCTTTCTCGCTCTCTTTTTTTCAAACTCTCCCTTTCTCCTTCCTTTCACCCTTTCCTCTTCCTCTTTCCTCCTCACACCAAAGCCACTATTTGTTCCCTCCTGCTGTTGGTTGGGAGACAGATTCCATCAGGTGACAGATTTATCAGAGTCAGCATGAGGTAAAATGCCTCAAGCCCCTCTAACACCCAAAGACCGACTGCCAGAGAGATGAGAAGTGTCATTTATATCTGCGATGTTCCCAGTAAAGGGTAGCTCCTATATATCTCCACAAAAGGGGACTCTTGTTTGTATTTCACTGAAAATTGCTCCCACTTCCAGAACCAGCTGGAAAGCGATAGGTTTTCCTCATTCTTCAAAACATATCCAGTTTATTTATTGGAGTTTCTTTACATTTGAACATATGAGTAGACTATAAGAACCATATGTGTATGATTTCTTTTTGCACCATCGGGAGGAAAAGCTGAAAGTGATTTTCGCCTTGGCCGACATGTCTGCAAGCCAGAGTTTGTGAGCTGGCTTGAGGTTTGCAGTGATGAGTGCACAGGTGTAACAAACCAGGCCCCACTCCCTCCCCAACCTGCCACAAAACCACCTCATAGAGGGGCCTATAAATTATCAAGGTCTAGACCTCACCCAGGATATGCTGGAGGACTATGGGTGGTCCGCAATGGAATAGAAACAAATACAGATATTTGCAGACTCTACTGAACATATTTACTGTACAGGAAATACATTAAGTATACCACCACGCCGTCTGCCTTTTCTGTCTCTGTGATATTCTCTGCTACAGGCGCATGTACACAAGACTGAAAAGCTCGGAAGATTTACAAAAGGCTTATTCCATTGTTTACTGGCTATCTGCATCAGCAAGTTACCATAAGATGACTGGCTAGTTGGTAGACAAGCAAAATATCAGGTGGCTGTTGCACAACTATACACAAACTGGTCATCTGTGTAACAAACAGCACGTTTACTTGTATGAGTGGGTCTTGACAGCTCGACAGTCTAATCAACCATTAGACAAACACAACCCAGTAACTGCCTCACCAACGAGCTGACTGACTGACCACCCACAGAAAACATGATTCAGAGTTGAAGGGACTCCTTCCAGACAAAATTATCTTGCATCTCAACTATCCTTATGCCCAAAAATATGTCAGGAGCACTCTCAAGCGACTTTCTCCATTCATCATGTCAGTTTCTTATATAAAAGACTGCACTGGTTTCAGTGAAATATGTTATTCTTGAAATCACATATTTAGATAATTATGTTCAATCAAGACTACGTAGGTAAGGACTCAAAGTAATGTTTAAAGACAATCTCTTTGCTATAACTGTTGTTGGACACATTGTGATTACAAGGGTTAAAGTAATGAACTTTCCATATCTGTGATCAGCCACTGCCAGATTGGAAAGTAAAACCGAGGAGAAAATGCACTCAAAAAGAGTACCCTGTAAATATTAGATTGCAGGATTTTGGAATCAAAATAAAGTTAGCTGCCAAACCAGAAAGGAAAGCTAAGGAAAAAATGCATTTAAAAAAGGAGCATTGTGTTTAAATCAAATTAAGAAAGTACTGTATTAGTTTGAAATCTTGAAGTTTCAAATTTTAATAGTTAATATTCTGCTACAAAAGTTAACTTTTTTGTATGTTTGTGTACATAGGATGTTATGTACACAAACATAGGATAATATATATATATATATATATATATATATATATATATATATATATAATCTTACACTCATAGGTTAGCTGATGATGCTCTGCCCATTCTTACAGCATTTTACCAATTTCTCTGAAAATAATTAAAAAATAAAAATCACCCCAGATAAATTAATCATTCATTGTCCAATCAAATCATCCCACTGAAGCAGCAAAATACATCAAAGATATCATCACTTGCAAAAGAAATTATATCAAACTATTTTTACAGCTATTAACATGTTCAGAAGTAAAAAGAACACTATATAAAGAGCATACATATGGGATATTATTATTTTATATTGTATCCACTTTTATAAAAACTAAAAGCTCAAACTTCAAAAATATCAAGCAACAATGGGTAATAGATATAAGTCCACATCAACAATCATAATTCTCTCATCTGCCCTCCAACTATGGTACACACATTGATTTAATCCTTCTTTTTTTATGTGCCAGCTTTAGGATCACTTTAGACCATGACTTCACAAACAATATTTCTGGCCTTATTTCATGATTCAGATGCTTAAGTTTTTTTGGGGGGTAGTTTTGCTGCTTTTGCTCCAACTTCACTTGTTTTTATTTAATTGCTTTCACCTAAATGTTTCCTTGGTAACGGCAGCTCACACTTCTAGTAATAAACTTAGGGATGATTCAACTATTAAATGTTCCCTGAAATGACTTTTAATTTAATTCCTTCTTTTTAAGATTAAAAAGAAGGAAGACAGAAACATTTAATGCAAGACTTTTTCACATGCATTACTGCCAATACCAGTAGAAGAAGAGAAAGGTGGAAAATGAAGCATGATGGTGTTTGGCTGTGACCTTGAAATGACTAAATCCTCCCTCTGAGGACTCTAAAACACATTTTAGAAGGTTTTGACAACTTAAGATGGAAATCATGAAAGCACTCAAAACTATGATGTAAATAACTCCATGTGTGGGTCCGAGGCTGCAAGAATACATAACTTAGTCTTACAGGGACAATAGGTGAGTTATAATGTATGCAGCACCCTTCTCTGCCTCTATGTGATGCACTTTCTCTAGTGGTACCTACACATTACCATTGATATTCTGTACCAATCACTGCATCTTCTTATGTAGTAAACCATACTCTCGAGGGTTGTTTTTTTTCTCTCTGTTATTATCCCATGAGGATTCTTTGTGTGCATATGTTCAGGGAATGCTGCCTGTCACTATTTATGTAGAGAAGTCACACAAAACATTTTGAAATAGCAGCAGCCGATATAGAAACTCCAATTATTGGCTGACTGGCCAGTGTTGTAAATTTATTACTCAGTCAGCGACATTTGTGTTTATAAAGCTGTGCACACGGACAAAACAGAATGCAAAGTAAGATTTCTTTAATCAGTCTATATTGATTTCTGAGGCTAATAAATTATTTTTTGCAGATGAGAAAGATATTTCCTAAGATAGAAAAAAACAAAATGGTCTTAACATTTTGAACCATGAAAATTCTTTCCTGATTTATGGTTATTTAGGGTTTTTTTTAAAATGCTCTGTCTGTCTTCCTTCTCTGGCCTTCTTTGTGAGGTTGAGAGATTAAAAGAGAACAAAAGAACATAAATTACAAGGAGCGAATTCCTTCAGTCAAAGACAGGAACTGACCACAGATAATGTTTCCTATGGTGTCTCCATGACCAAACAGTATGCCACAGTTAATGGTTAAGATCTTTGTATTTACTCTCCATTAAGTCTCAGCACACATACCAACACTCACACACAAGTTGCCATAAGGAACAAGTGACCTGAGCATCACCCAGCTCTCTCGGCTTGTCACTTAGAGGTAAGCAAATACACACAGAGAAACATATCACCAAAAATTATACCAAGGAGGTAAGTGAATGTATACACACTGGACTGGAGAGGGACTTTATCATGGGGCAACAATGTTCACCCCATCCCCTCTTTTAAACCCATAAAACAGCTTTCTCAGGCTGTTCACCTGCCTGACTTTATGGATCTCTGAGCTGCAATTAGACTTTATTAGCCATTGTTCCAGTAACACAGCACTAGAGTTGACCTAATTGAATGACGAAACATTGATTAGATGGTGTTAGTCATTCAAACTCAGCATCTGAATCATTCACATCATCAGAAGAAATACATTTATACTTTTGTTTTTGTTTTTTCCTAGGTGACAACATAAGGTTCTCATTTTCTGCAATTAGTTATTAAATAATTGAATATGATCAGTTTTGACAGTATTTTTTTCTTTTAATGTCTGATATATGTTATAAAGCACATTTCAGAATGAATACAGAATTTCTCTATATATGAAGATTCTCTTCTATAGGCTGGGTCTCATTGATTGCATTGATACCATAGACTGAGACTTTCTGCCTAGTGTATAAAATGTAAATGGATAGGGGCAAACATCTCAATGTTATGAATTTTGGCAGAGGTGGATATGTGTATTTCATTGATGGCCAGTTAGCTGTTCTGTGTCATTAGCGCAGTGTTTGATGGTATGGCAGGTCTCGTTGAAAGGGACAGGGGTTGGATAAAAGGAAAGGGGAATGCTCCACTGGGCACTGCTGCATGGATATGTGTGTGTGTGTGTGTGTGTGTGTGTGTGTGTGTGTGTGTGTGTGTGTGTGTGTGTGTGTGTGTGTGTGTGT
>JAOWBL010000019.1:6634832-6664057 GCA_028564865.1 Zenarchopterus dispar | reverse complement strand
GTGTGTGTGTGTGTGTGTGTGTGTGTGTGTGTGTGTGTGTGTGTGTGTGTGTGTGTGTGTGTGTGTGTGTGCGTGTGAGTGTGAGAGAGAGAGAGAGAGAGAGAGAGAGAGAAAGAGAGAGAGAGAGAGCACATGTTTGTTAATGGCCAAAGGTCAGCCAAAGGGGATACAATGTGTCTGTCACAAGTGACCGCTCCACGACCACAGACACTAGTCAACTAGCCATTTATGAGTGTGTGTGGCTGTGTGTGTGTATGTGTGCAAAGGGAGTAGTCCATTCTCTTTCACACACTTTTTCTTTTTCACTACCCAAACTGTTACAGCCAACCGCACACTGACCCTAGGGTCGCTGTGAGTTTGTGTGTCTGTCTCAGGAGTAGAAGCAGCTTCTTTCAGCTTTTCCCTTTAGAGGTCGCCACAGGAGACAATTGTGTTCTGCATATTGAAGTGGGATAGGTTTTACTTTGGATGTCCTTGTGACTTCTTAGTGGATGTTTTTTTTTTGTTTTTTTGTTTTTTTTGGGGGGGGCGGGGTTAGTGTCCTGCCCAGGGACACATTGCCATATTATGGGGCTGGGGATCTATCCAGCAACCCTCCAGCTGGATGGCAACCAAGTCTAACCAGTAGACCACAACTGGCACTGGGCATGGAAGAAGAAAGCCAGCAAAATGGCATACAACTATTTAGGATTTAGTCATTTAGCCAGCAGTGTGAAAACAGGAGAGATTTTATGCAATCAGGGGTGTGCTGTTGTATGAGTTAAAGCGCATCTCTAGTCAGTAACTGCACACTCACCTGGTGATTATAACTGCCATTTCTAATTGAATTTAAGTCACTACATCTGTATTGTGAGGTGTGCCCATCTATGTGGAGGATGGGATCTACATATATGCATGATCTGTAGATTCAAAGTAACATCTGAATCCAACCCAGATCATCCACTGCAACAACTGTGTATTGCTTATGGCACTATGTCACTCAGCAATAATGAAGAATTTAGCTCACTTAGTGGATGCCATGGCAGATGAGATTAAGAGACTCAATAAAGTCATGATGGAACAACAAATGAGAGAGTGACTGACTAATTCCACTGACTACAGGAGGACCTATTGAGGTACCTATGACAAAAAAGTTTCTTTGTGCTGTTTTGTGATTCTACATATGACAGCGTGGTGGTTAACTGTGCCTGTACCACAGTCTGGTCCAACATGGATAGTGTGAGTGTGCCGTAAGATTACTCTGCCACATTTTGTTGACAGAAGTATAGACCGGCAGTGTTTGCACATTTAAACATCAAGGATCTGGGACCAACACATAATTAACCTTCTCCACAACAGAGGTACAGATTTTGAGATTTTGAAATGATTGCTTGCCCACAAACTCTAAGTGGGTAGACTTGATACTGGCAAAAATAACTCTGTATGTATACCTCGGACCCATATATGTATAGCCTGCACCACACTACTGCCTTTGAGTAAATCCAGAGGAAAAGTCTAAAGTCAGTAAATGTCAAACAAATATGTGGCATGTTGTTTGATATCACACAGGCCTGTTTGGTGTCCCAGTGACATACTGCGACATATGTAACAGCAACAGGATTTTCAGTTATATATACAAACCAGAGTCAACACATAAATATTTCACAGAACAATCAAAATCTTGAATCTTTTTTTTTCATTTTATGTGAACACAGCTGGCAGTGTGTTACTCCAATGGCTCTTTAATTGTGGACTGATATTTTCTCAGCTGTTGTGCCTGATTCAAAAAGATTTCAGATTTTGAATCAACGGCAAAACTGTCATGTGAACAGCAAGTCACATAAGACATTTAATCCTGGGCATTTATTTTTCTCAACCAAGCATCATTAAATTAATCTGTGGCAGCTTAAAAGCTCATCACATTTAGCCACTACAGATGTCCTCTGATTTTTCGCAGTTGAGCTGCAGCCAAACGTTAACAGCATGGTAAAGGGCCAAGCTTACATATGCATGACAGGAACACCACGAGTGTCTGAAGAGAACAATAGCATGAGGTGATATTGCTGCTGCAGATGTTTTTGGAACTTGTACTCTCCTTTAGGGACCTCCGACAGAGAATTTCACCTGGTAAGGTTAGCTGCTGTAAACAAATGCATTTAAATAAGAATATAAAAACTCAATGAGGTGGCTTATTTTACAAGCAGGCTCTTATGGTACACTGTCTACCACACAAGTAATTACAGTATTTACATTGAGTTCTCAAGTGATGGTTTGTTTGTTTTGTTAGAAAATAAAGATGTGACAGAGGCGGTGAGTACAATTGGTCCTCCTGTGACCTCTTACAAACAGAAGCCTATAGGAAGCAATGAACAATGACTGTTACATGACCTGCTAATGGATCTAGCAGTTGCTTTTTACTCAGACTTGTGTGTGTGTGAAAATTTCTGATTCGAGACCAAAACAGAGAGAGAGAGAAAAGTGGCAAACACGACAAAGAATATGAGTGTGATTATGCAGAAGTTTTCTTCAGGTGCCCTAACAGATGCAAATATATCTTTGCGGTACATTTGGAGCACCGCTGCACAGATTAAGGAAAACATGTGGTATCTAAAGTCCCGCAGAGGCTCTCAGGTCTCAGCATGAGTTCATTTTACAGAAGGACATAACTTGAAATAAACCATAGTGTCTGGTATTTGTACTGAGAAGCTTTTATGTACACATTTTGAATTTGGCCTTTTATGTATTGTCATTCTTCAGTATAAATGTATGTAAAGTCTTTCTGACAGCAGTTAATCCTTAATGGCCCACGTTAAAAGACACAATAAAAACAAAGCCAAGGGTCAAAGTTGCACTGGTCTGACAGTAGACATAACAATTACACATCTGTTGCTCAAGAAGTGCTTGGAAAAGAATCAAGATGCTGGTAGATTAATTATTATCTTGGACATATGTGTGTGGAGGGGGTGTAGATGTGGTGAAGCTGTGTGACTCACAGTTGCCGCAGCGTATATTCCTGGATATCCTCTAGGGGATGATGTTTATTCTAAAGTGAATTAAATGTGTAAGTGTGCTTTCTCGCACCCCTAAACTCTCTCTAATACGCCATATTTACACACAATGTTGCATCTTCACAATAAAAACTTGAAATTAAGCAATGACTGCATTTTCTTTAGCTGTCCATGCAAGCACAGCTTGTGTCTCTATATGTGATCACATCAGTGTTTACTGTCTCCATATGTCTCGCTATATGATAGCATTCCCAATCAAACATCTCTGAATACTGCACTAATCAGTAGACTCCAAAGATTCTATTTTGGATTTGGAGACCCATCCTTTGTACATTTTACAGTCTTTCTACATTCCATTTTACTAGTGACTGGTTTGGTTTAGAATTAAGATCTATAGTTTGGGTAAGGAAAATATACACAGTTAGGGCTTACAGCATACTATTCATGGATCACCATTACCTTTACATTATATAGAATAGGCGGTACAGAAAACAAGAGCTTTAGGGGACTTTTAATCACGATTGTGATGCTACTATTTAACTTTTCAGAAATGTGTTCAAATGCAACTTTTACATTTTACATTTTTCAGATGAGATTGACCTGTCTCGTCTGCTGCTGTCTTGCACTGTTTCAGGTGACAGATGTAAATGAAACAGACTAAAGTCCCACAACCAGTATAATCTGTTGGTGAAATCCTTATTACTATTTTTAGAGTCATCTCCTTATGGGTGATAATAAACAGAAAGACAGTATAGGCTTTTTTTTCAGTTTGGCCTGAACGGCAGACTCCCCACTCACTCATTCTCTGATTGTTACACTAATCTTCTCTTTAAGAAATTGCTAGGTATTAGAAGAATTATTTGAATATTTTATAAATTATTTGAGGTGATCAAATTGTGTCTTTAAAGGACAATGCTTGACATCACCATTATTTTCCTTGGTGATAGATTTACAAATTTTGCTTATAATATTGTGAGATGCATTTCTAATGTAGTAAATGCCTGACCTCTCTCTCTCTTCTTTTTCTCTAAAGCATATAAAAAACTGAATCTTTTTTTTTTTTTTTTAAACTTCAACCTCCACAAATTCATACGAACTGCAGAATTGTTTGGACACATCACTTTGTTGTGTGAAGTTATTTGAAGAATCCTTTGCAGTGAATGTTGGTGAATTAGAAGTAGCTGTGGAATTATAACCATCTCTCAGCCTGATATCTCTCTTCTCATTTTTCTTCCTTTTTATTTAACAATGTTTTTGGGAAAGGAGACTGCAAGAGCTACAAAATATATACTAAAAATAATCAAACACCTTCAAGTGAAATAGAAATTGTTTTTCATGATAAAACACCTAATGTTGCTTAAAAGTACTTTTGTGCTATTATTGTAATTATATCTTTAATCCTTCATTGAACAATGTATTTTATCAAAAGATTATGAAATTTATAACAAACCAAACATCTTAAAAGTGCTTTAAAATTCATAGAGTTGTACTATAAAATCTTAATGGTTTACAATATCTAATTTTACGGTAAAGGCAACTAAAGAATTGATTTAAAGGAAAAATAGATAACATGGAATCTCAAACATGTAACACTTGGAGTGAAATTATTTTATTTCAGGCATTTTTGCATTAGTAAATATCACTGTAGATTAAAAAACAAACAAACATGTTCATTATCAAGTGTGAACTAAAGCATATCCAATTCATGTAGGCATCTGTTACACACTGACTAAAGTAGACTCAAATGCAAGATTTGTTGTAAATAAACAGGTGGCTCTCAAGGCCGATTTATTATTCAAACCAAGAAGAAAAGAACAAAATAATCCACAGAGCTAAATCTATGAAAAGAGGTCAACTAAAATTTCAGCAGCATCCAAAAATAATTTATTGTAGCCTAAAACATCCATGGGGAGGAAAAAGCGGCAAGAGGCTGACATAGTGCCAAGCAGGATGGGAAACAGGAAGGAAAAAAAGCATGAGATTAATAATCACTGGAAACTGGGGAAGAAGAGAGAGAGAGAAATAAAAAAAAGTAGCCTCGGGCAAATGCTCCAGCAGTTCTTTACCGCAGATGAGATAACGACAGACTTCCCAGGAGTGGTGAACAGGACTGGAAATACGAATCTCCAGTGTTGATTGTGAATCTTGAACAGGTGTTCCTCCACTCACCCTGATGTCGCGCCTACACTCACTCAGAGAGACAGACACACAGACAAACGAAGACCAAGACAGAAGAAACACAGGGAAGGAATACAATAGAAAGTACAACATGGAAAAAGAGATTGAAGAACCGGCTCATGGCAAGCTCTTTAATCAGACGTCATGAGGTCCAGGAAGGTCTGATCAGGTCTTTATGTGGTTAAAAATGGGAAATTATGAAAATGATGAGGCTTCTTTTAAGTCTCATCCATAACCCATTGAGTGTCACCACCTCCACCCAGAACTTAGTCCAACCCACTCATCCTATGACCCAACAGGAGGAACCCAGTATTGGATTTATCAAAATATTACAGCACTTTTTAGTGGGTATGTTTTTAGTTTTGGATAAAAACTTGCCTTTTACGTACCAGGGAGAGAGATCTACCTCTGACAGGGCAGCCAATCTGGTGTTCATCCAATAAAGCACCAGTAAGGGCAGTATCTAGACACACATGGTCAATCTACAGTATGTGCTTCATCACAGTCTTGTGTCACCACAAGCCTGCACCAAAGCTTCTGTTGTATTTGGCATAAAGTCTCCAGCAGTCCTCACGAAATGAGTGGTATCTTCCAAAATAAATTACTTTTAATGCTGAGACACAGCAGTCCAATATTCTCCCAAAGTGTCTGCCAGAGTTCAAATTGCTGACATCACTTCAAATGTGTGATACAATCATTTCTAGAATACGCAGATTTTTTTTATTGTATTCTACATATCGCTGTACCTCGTAATGCAAATCCCCCACCAGGAGGAAAGGTAGATGCCAATGTGGCCTTGTGGCCGAAAGTGAGGATTTGAATTATATCTGATTCGTAGGTTGTGTCACAATAATGTTGCATCTCTAATCTTTAGGTTGACAAACTTTAACTAAATTGTGATGTTCAATTTTTCTACAGTGGGCATTGGTGGAGAAAATGCTGCCTTTGCTCCTCACTATAAGGTAAGATGAATGGATAAAGTGGCAAAACTCATAACTAGCTATAATTTTTTTTTTTTTTAACTTATTTTTAAATGCACTTCTGTCTCGCAAAGTCCTCTAATTTGTTGAAAAAAACTCCTGTACCATCACATTGTTGTTTATCCCCTCCCACACTTTTGCTCATCAAATCAAGAGCTGCTGTGGTGGATTTTAACACCTGTATGTTTTAGAGGAATGAACAAATGTACATATTACATATTTTCTCGGGAGACGGGACTGGTGTGAGGACAAACTGTTGTGATGTTCAAATCACTTTCAAGCTTTTATGTTTTTTTTTTTCCCCCAGACATTTGAGCCATCACATAGATAAGCAAACCACCCAGAAAATGTAAGTACCCTCTCACTTCAAGTCATAGGCGGCAAACTTGAAACAGTAAAGAATCTTTATGCAAACATGCACTAAGAAACACAAACACACATATCCACACTCCGCTCTCCTGTCAAAAGAGTCTATCTTTGTTTGATCCCTGTGAGGTTTATCTCCTCAGCCCAAATGTCAACACTTAATGCTGACAGAGTCGGTTTCCTCAGATAATCCACTGACTTTGTAGATCCAAGATCTGGAGACCCGGCAAGTAAGAGGAGTTTAACCTGGGAGCACAAAGGAAAGTCTAACTCAAATGAGATTTACTGATGACTTAGAGAGAATTATGGAAAGACACAATTAAGGAGGTAAAAGATGTGCAAAAGTATAAAATTAGGCAAATAATACTGATGTTTGCTAAGAAGTAGTGAAAATTTCTAAGTGTTCTTTCAAGCAGCAGGTTGTGATGGTACAGCATTTGTCTCCCATCTTTTGTTACAGTGCAATTGCTTGCATTGTACAACTGTTGTCCAACAATTCATCTGTAGTCATGGCTTATGCCACAAAGAGCAGGAAGCAACAAAAATATATTCCAAATGAGTACCATGTAGAAGTTAGTGGCTACAGAAAAAAATAATTGAGTAACTGATAAAAGCACAATTTAAAATTTAGTCTTTTTTTCAATTTGTTTGTTTTTTTATTTTGTATTTTTATCTGTATCAAAATACAGTTTAGACTACACCACACAAGACTTCTGTAACTTCCTTTTATATTTCTTTGGAAATGTATTTACAAAAGCCAAGCTCTGTCTATGTCATCCACCACCTTCTTTGTTTTGTTGTATGACTTGTTGCTCTGCACTCGGAGTCCTGCAGTATTTTTAGAACAAATGACTGTTTACATTATATGTTCAATAGAGAAAACAGGGGTGGTTGGGAGAGAAAGGTGTGTATGTGTAAGCGTGTGTGTAAGCCAAGCCAACAGGGGTGGATGGGTAATTTCCTGGTTGTGAATAGAAAACGTGTGTGGATTATGATTTAATGATTTTAGTGTATTACTGTACAGTTTCACAACAATTACTATTGGTCAGAGAAGTTCTACAACCCAAAATGGTATAGAAAAATACAAAAATCACAGTGATTCTTACATTTACTTTGTCCTACCCTGCAATGAGTGTGCCACACAAAGACCACGAAATCTGACTGACATCATTTGACAAAGCGAAACTAACTCTGGTAGGTGACATGTCTTTTACCAGCTAATGTTAAACTGAAGATACATATGGCAATGTGCAAAGCTGATAAGCTCTTTGTTGCAGACATTAAAGTAGCGAGAATATACATTTCCATTCTGTCTGTTTTGTCACAATATAATAAATTCTAAATAATCATCTTAGAGATGACCAGAGATTAAAAACAAGCAAGACAATCACATGTGATTGTGAAAACTGAATGCACAAAACATTCAGTTTTCAGGGTGCTCAGAACATCTTCAGAGTTTTTTTTTAACAGCAGCTCTCTGTGATGTCATAGAAGGCAGAATTTTCTTGTATGGTCAAATTCTCCAGGCAGTGTGCTCCACAACAGCAAGAGCTTCAGTGGTCATTTTAAAAGTGGAAATCTTTGTTTGTGAAGGAAGGATCTAGAGTAATTTGTACACCTGTGGATCTACTTGTACCTCTAACAAGGAATTTTGCTTTTGTTTCCAAGATGTCTCCAAAGAAACTCTCTTTTCTTACTATGATGAAGATGAAATTCACTGTTTCAACTAGAGAGCTGTAATTGTTGAAAAAATTGTAGTTAAAAGGCTTCTCAATAGCTTAACATTTGAATTTTTTGGTTTTCTAACTTAGTTGGCACCTTACCAGTGTTGTTTTCATATTTACAAGTATTAACACAGATTTATATTGGACAATAAGAAGGTGAAAAACAGTATAAAGAAGTAGTGAGCATGGCATTTACCCACTGGAGTGATCCAACTGTAATCTTTGTTTTTGTAGTTTGTCATGTTGTTCAATATCAGATTTTGAATCCAGCTCAAATCCACTTCCAGAGGTACCAAAGATCGAAAAATAAATAGCTGAAAATTAGGGCAACATGGCACTTTTAAGAAATAACTTGTTAAACAGAGACATCTATTGGCTGATGTGATGTCTTTTTCAGAGCAATTGAGATAAAGCTAACTTTCAGGTGCAGGCTAAACCACAGGCGCTAACAACAGTGCAATAGGTTTAAGAGGTCCTGTGACTTTCTTACATCATACAGGGGATTAACACTGGGTCAAGCTCTAACCCTTAAGGTAGTGAGAGCGCAATTGACCCCATAGCTTTCCACATAGAAACACAGAATGCCTGAGGCAAGGAAAGCAGCACAAAATTGCCCCAGAGAATTAAAAAAAAAAAAAAAGCAGCAGCAGTGACAAATGTGGCAATTATGTCAGATACAAAAAGAAATGGAATTAGGGTGGTGGTACTTTCCAAAGAGGCAATCGACATATTAGGAAGCTATGTAACTAAAGCAATAAAGTTGAATCCACAGAAAAGAAGGAGCAGATTGTACTAACATGTACTGTTATGTGGATTGAGCTTGAAAACTTTAAAAAAAAAATGTTTAATTTAAATACCCTTCTGTCTCAGATAGTGCTGAAGAAGATCCAGATGTAAGAACACACAGGGGACAGCTGAATGGAGAGAGAGAGAGAACACTTTAACAACTTTCAGGCTAAACAAAAACTAAAAGCAATGTAGGTTATTAATTACAAAACAGGAAAAATGCCAAAGCAACCAACTAAACACCAAGGGTGCAGCAGTGAAACGCCATGGGAGATGAGGCGATTATCTGGCATAAAACAAAAGAAGAAGTCCAGAATATATGAAAAGGGAGGTTGTAACTAACAAAACACAGGTGTGACAATCAGCAAACTAGGACCTGGTGTGAATCAAGAACAGGATGTACGGCTAAAACTAAGCAGAATGTACAAGGGGAAAAAAGTCCAACAAAAAAAAAAAAGAAAAATATAAAGCAAACCAAAATGTTACAAGCATAAATTAGTTTGACTAGAAGGCAAAACAAGGAATATAGTCCAATATGGACAAAAGACAGAAAAGGATCTCTACAAAGGCAATGAGCACAAGATTAAAGTTTCATCAAAACCAGAAACTTGGGCCAAGAAAGGGAACTAAGAAAAAACATGTCCAAAAAATTCAACAAATGAGGTACAATTGAGCACAAAGAAAGCAGTCAAAACCTCAGATCAAGACACTGCTCTGCTCTGGTATAACAGCTGTTCTAAGTGTCTAAATTCTAACTTCATTACTGACTGTAGTCACGGCAAAACATCTCTATAGCTGCTCTAATGATGTATATCGTTACAAACTAAGTTTGAACATAAACACGTGGCTTTGAGTAAGGCAAGGCTCATTCTGTTTTGACTGAAATCTTAGAAAATTTCTGAGAATCCAGCTGCTTCAAAAAGTCATCACTTTATTATTGTGATCTAAAAATTTGAACATTTTTAAACATTTGAACTTGAAGGATTTAATCATTATACTCAAACTTTTATATTTAGACATGCCACAGTGCTTTACCTAAGTAGAAAAACACTGTTGTGCATGTCAGGGTGAGATCACTTGTACTGCTTGTTGGTTCTCTGTTAAATACCAATAGACTAAACAACCTTCTAATCGATTAAAACAAGTTACTGCAGCAGTAGCAGTTTTAAAAAGCAAAAACAATCAAAAAAATTTTTTGTCTCAAAACAGGACTTATTTCTGTATTGTCCAAATCGGAACCTGAATATACAATGCAACCCAGAGCTTACACTAACTTAATTGCAAGGGTTCACTTAGTTTTATTGTTAACATAAAGATGCAGTCATTTGTATATATGTTGGGAAAATATCCTGAAATTACTTTCAGTAGCTTTCATTTGACCCAAAATGCAGCAGTGAGAGTTCTGATGAGGATTAACAAGAGAGATCATATTTCTCCAAACTTAACTTCCCTTCATTCCTGTTAAGTCCAGGACAGAATTAAAAATATTCTTCTTATTGACTGTATTGAACTTGTTTACCTTTTATATAGGTTGTTTTGAAGCTTTAATACTACAGAAATGGGTGATTCATACAAACAAAGGTGGCAATGGGGGGGGGGACACAGAGACCAAGACTGTTGTAAACTGTTGGAGTACCAGGATGTCAACATCTTCCTTTTTAGTGTAAGGTTGAACACTATAATTTAAAATAAAAGTACAGTATTGCAACTCTGAATCCAACCTAATTTTTCAAGAGTTTACTTTCAACAAAGCCTCCTCCCAAATAGTTTTACAGTACATTATAAATATCATGGCAATTTACAAGCTTTATTCTGAAAAGTGAAGTCAGCCCAACTAGCTCATCTTGAGTATATAAAACACACATGGTACACAAAAACAAAGCAAACAGCTTATTGTTAAAGTACAAATGGAACAATGTTTTTTCTACTGCAATATCAATACAAGTTGGGAAATTACTTTTTACAGGCAGTAATGTTGTTGTTGAGCGTGTGTTGTATCTGTGTGCCAATCAGATAAATCCAAACTTGAAAATTTCAACATGTCTGATGACTAGTCCAAAGTTTGAGCTGCTCTGTTGACAAGACTTTGTGTGTCACATATGTCTTTTACCACCTCGAACAGAAAACTTCAGCATCTGTACGCCAGTAAAGTACCACTAACAAACTTTGTCCTCCCATATGCTTTTTATGTTCAAACTTTCAGTCCTGACTTATGCTCCCTAACTTTTTTGTGCCTCTGTGTTCTTTACCTTTCACCACATCACCCTTTTTCTCTATACGAGTTAATCATTTCTCTACAGCTATCTTGCCAGAGAAGGTCTTATCAGCCTCTGTGTCGTTTTACAACCCAACCTGCAGCCCCCATTTCCCTCGCCGCTCTGCTTCTCAGCTCCCTTGCTTGTCACTCTCTAACTCCTCCTCAGACCGCCTGCAAGCAGCCCACTTTTAACCAATCCCAGCATCAGCATGTTGCACATTATTTGGTACATTATGACAACGACGGGGCTTTGTTGATCTGTTGGTCAGCAAATATGGTTAAAAGAAAAAGGAAATATGATTTGCGTGTGTAAAAAGAGAAGAAGGGACTTTAGTTCAATGTGTAATTTGAATTATTCTACAGTTGTAGAAAAAAGCATTTCCAGACACAAAAAAATGGCAACATTTTATGTGTAAATATGACAGTGAACACACTAAGAATTGAACTAAAAGTGTGCAGTGATGTCACTCATGATGTGGGACATGAATCTGTTTCCAGCCACACAGTCGGACTTGGAGACAAATATTAAGTCTCCTTAACTTTAAATAGTGGTCCATGATTAATTTAAATTACAGCAAGGTTCAGGTCAGTGTTTGAGTAATATGTGTGAGTGTCCTCACAAAGACAGGAAGACCAGACTGGAGGCTGGGGCAAGTAGGAGGGCATTTTTGGAAAAGAAAAAATAAACAGATAAAATGCAATAAAAACTTGAATGGAGAGGACCTGGCTGGTAGAACCAGTTTACTGGGTCATGTTGAGTGTATTTACAGGAAGTTGGATGTATGAATTTAACTTTTAATGACTGTTAATGTGTCAAGGCCAATTTTTCATTACTCAGAGATTTTTTAAAAAAGAGCATTTCTAAAAATAGTGAAAAATATTAGTATTTTAAGGTGCTTTAAAATGTTGCCAATAATATGATTGCCAAAATTCTTGGTCTATTATTTGTCTCTGACTCACACTTTCATTCAAGCTGTGGGAATCACATGATGCAACAGGCCTCTGTATTTTTGTATTTAAACAAAACCATATGTTTCATGTGTTTATATAACATTTTCCCCAGATATTCAATAAAGGTGGGGGGTTATATTAGTGGAGAAACGTTGACGGTTCCAACCTGTGAGTGAATGACCATTTCATTTGGAATATAATTTAAATAAAATGTAGCAATTTTTTTCTCAAATGCTGTTATTGCAAAATTATTATATTAATTGTCAAAGGATTTATAATTGGAGTTTGTCGCTCTGGACATTGCGCTCTTGTGTATGCGAGCGTGAAGCGCAACCAGACAGGTGTACCTGAGGACTTACCCAGCTCGTCCTCGCTCTGAAGGGTTCACTTTGACAACGTTAAATAACACGGAGCAATAGAATCAGGCAGGACAGTTGTGTGTGCCCCCCCATCCATTGTCTATAACTGCTGTACCCTTTTTACAGGGTCACGGGGGAGGTTTTTTTTTTTTTGTTTTGTTTTGTTTTTTTGAATGTATTTAATTTTATAATAAAGAGAAGAAAAAGTCGAAACAACCAAAATCTTGCTTCAGCTGACTAAGTGGTCCCTGTTCATCTAATTAGGGATTAGAATTCAAAGACAAAGGTATGATTTATTGTATATGGGGATACTTTGATACGAACATAAAGGCCAACTTGTGCCTGAGGCTGACACTGCGCATACATTCTTTCCCCCAAATTGAGCAAACAAGCCCAAAAATCTCAATATGCACTGTTCAGCTTCAACTTCTTAGCTTCAATATGTGTGTGTGTGTGTGTGTTTATACATACATACATACATACATATATATATATGTATAATTCTTTAAATTTAATTGAGCTACAAAATAAAATGCAACATATATTATTTAAGTGAATTAGGAATATACGCAATATATGAAGATTATAAAGATAAATAATTTTATCAGCTTACAGGAAAAAAAGCTCTCTGAGCGTGTGAACACGCACATGTTCGTGCATATGCCACAATAGAGTCCTTTTTCACACGCTCCAGCCTACATACCTTTGCGCTCTGCCTCTCTGCTCCCTGCGCTCACTAGGACTCTTCTCTCACACGGAGTTGCATCACTTCTCTTGATTTCCTTGTTCCCCCTCCGCTTTTAAAGTCCATCATTAACGAGATTTAACAGCTGAGATTTTAGACGTGGATCGGGAGGGTTTGAGGCGATGTTTCCCGGTCTCTCCGCCTGATTGGACCGCAAGAGGATGATGTCAGACGACCGCATGCGCCCCGGATTGGAGAGAGCGGAGTAAACAAAGCCGCGAGGAGGAGGACAGGTCTCCACATCTCCAGACAGTCCGACCGACACGCCGAATCCGACTTTTTACGCACAGGGGAGGGCGGCCCCGGCGGCGCGTGCACGTCTCCTAAAGGTCGAAAGTTGCGCTGACAGTCTCACGTTAATTGTTGACGCTCTGCAAAGACTTTTGGAAAAGATAAAGGAAAACTTGCCGTCGTCTTTCAGTCCGGACGTTACGCAGCTGTGACATAGTAGAGAGTGATTCTCTAACTCAACGCGCAACTATTTTTAAGTAGCTATCCGAGAAATTGCTCGTCGGCTTTATTTATGATTTTCTTTCTTCTTGTTTTTTTTTAACTGTTTAGTTAAATGCAATTTCAAATATTTTATCACTGAAGTTTATTCAGAGCAGACAGACCCTCCGCCTGTGCAACCCGGGCATTTAGCAAAACTCTGAACGGTTAGAACCAGGCTCTGACCTCAGAAGATGGTCCGATAATCAGAAGTCAGAGAGACAGAGAGTAGCCAGTAAACCGAGAGCGAGAAGCTACGTTTGGGCTACTTCGAGGTGCGTTTGAGCGAAAGTCAGCCGGTCTCCCTCATCCAGGTGTCCCGCCGAGCGGTGCGCAGCCTCCAGCTCAGGCCGGAGCTGCTGACATGCTGCCCAAAGTCGAGACTGAATCCTTGGGACTCTCTCGATCGTATGGGGAACAGGGGCACATGCCAAGGAACATGCAAGGTAAGATCTGTCATTTTCCTGAATTTCTTAGACTGTTATGCAGTTTTATAAAATTCAATTTAATGAATCCTGCCGTGCTGAAGTCCTCGAAAACTTCAGTAAACTCTCAGTCCCCTTACCCTTTTACAGGTGGCCCTCCAATCCACGAGTCCCCGCGTAGGTTTGTGTTAATGCTGCACGATAAAGGTGTTTGCTGATTAGACTCATAGCCTAGGGTCAGTGGGTATTACAGTCACCCTTTAATGCTTTTATCCTCTCCCAAACTCCACCATGTAATAGTAACTTCACACAATGTATTTATATCCAACTTGGACACACTTCTTTAGGTTTGGCACGTGATCAGACAATTATAAGGCTATGCCCAGCTGTCACCCACGCTGAAAGTGTGGGGTCGGCTGACGCGTGAAAAGCGAGAAATGTTCCATGTGTTTAAGTTTTTCATTTCTGTGGTTTTAGAAAAATGAGCCGTCTGACTTCATGTCAGCAGAATGTCAAATGTGCCTAATCCAAAAATGACGTGGTTTATTAAAGAAAAATAATTAAGTGAGAATTTTTTGCGTATTTATTAAAAAGCAAAAACTGTTGAAATTTATGGTTTCGGTGACGCGGCAAAATATGTGAGGTCGGAATTCTAAACTTTAATCTCAGAAGTCTAATTTATTGACCCTGTAAAAGAATTGTCAATATGTGAAAAATAAATCAGAGCTATTTAAATTTTTATGTTTATTGTCATTTTCAGTTAAGCATTTTAGTATTTTTTCACATGAAACTAAACACAAGAGACTATTAAAAAAACTCACATAAAAATACAATTAAAAATTTATTTTAAAAAGAAATTGGATTAGTGGATATTTCTTTGGTAGTTATAATATTCAAATTAATAATAATAATAATAATAATACCCTTTTTTCATTTTTATGCATCTTGCTTATTTAAAATAAAATCAAGAAAAGAAAGACGTTATTGCCTTAGACTTTTAAAATCCAGTAATAAAGTTTTGATTCCACTTATGGTAAACTTCAGGACACCTCTGTCTTTTTCATACATAATTAAAATTCTCTAGGGCATAAATGATCATTTTCTTGATCTTCCTGCAAAATAGGCAACACATGCAGCTATCATTTAAATACGGTGTGACTCTTGTGCAAAGATAAACTCACTTAACCTCTCTTATTCCCCGCATGTCATTCCACAGCAGTAAAACCGGGCAATCAATTAGTCCGCTCCTGGTTTATGAGACTGATAACACATATACTCACTAAACAGAAGAAGTGGTTTGTTAGAGGGACCGTTATCAGTTTTACAGTCGGCTGAAGCCGAGGTGGCAGAGAGGGAAAATGGGATGCTCTTTTCTGGAAATCGTCGTCGTATTTGACAAACATCATTTTTGGCGATTGCATGAGCAAGTGGCCTTTAAGTGTTATAGACGGTCGTGACCGATGTGTTTCTGCAGCTTCTTAAACTGTGCCCTCTGAACACACACCTGCACGTGAAGCAATGCCGCAAGAAGGGCTCAACCGGACTTTGCAGATATTTAATAAATACAACCAACCAAGTGTAGATTCAAGGACATTATGAGTCAAAATTGTTTGGATAAATAGGCCTAAAAATTGTTTCTGAAAGTATTATATATTTAAGGCGTTAGGGCCACCTCTACATTCTTGCACTGTAGCCCACCTTTTTACCAGGTTTCATCCACGGGATAACCGCAATTATATATATATATATATATATATATATATATATATATATATATATATATATATATATATATATATATATATATATGTTTATCCTGATCATTTTACAAATATGTCCAAATCTGCAGCAAATGCAAATCTCTCTTTAATGTGCTTTGAACCAAAACAAACTTCCGATAATGAGTTGTGTTTTAGGTTCTGAGGAATGAGTGAGAAAAAAGAGAAAGAAATCGGGAGCTAAGTGGAACTTGTTGCTTCCTCTGAATATTCAGCGCGGATCCCAGCAGGACAGCGCGCCGTAACAAACTAGGAATCATGTCTAATTAAAGGGTCTCGGTGAGAAGATGAGTGGAGGTTTGAAGTCGTGTAGTAATGTGCGTGAAGGCCGTGGAGGGCGTCCATAGCTGACAAAATATTTCCACTTTTACAGCCACATCCACTGAGGTTTTTCCTGTTTGATCCTGGCTGCTTTTTATTATTAGTACCATAAATGCTTTTGCAAGTGTTGTAAATGTCAGCCCGGCTGTTTGCTTAGCGCAGTTACACACACACTCGTGTACAAGCAAGTAGCATAATTGTGAAATACAAGGCAAGAGGGGCTGCGGGAAATATAGTCTCTATTAAAAGTGTTCAAACTGCTAAGAAAGCTGCGTCATTTAAAAAAAAATAAATCAGCGTTTGGGAGATGCATAAAAATGTGATATTGTGTGCACTTCTGTAGGCAATTTAAATGGAAACATTTGTCATTTTTTTCGTGTCTGTATTGTGAACTCTTTGGAACCAAAAGAAATCTGTATGCCACACTGTAAACTTGTAAAACAGAATAAAACGTAGCATTAAGCGATGTTCTTAATTTTCACGTTTTTAGAGCATAAATGAATCTAAATGTCACAGATAAAGGCACTGGCGATTCTTAGAGAGAGAGAAAAAAAATATGTTGGTTTTGGATGTTTTTCTCCTCGCCTGCAGAGATAAGGGTTGCTCTGTGTGTCTTCATTTGTCTGTGGGCGGTAACATTTTCTCATCCAATCCTCAAGTCTAATATCTCCCTATTTCCCCCAGCGATTTCACGACTTAGACGCATGCATATTTATGAGGCAGACTTTCATGAGCGCCTTTTTTTTTTTTGGCTCCTGTCTGCAATGAATGCAGAAGAGAAGACAGTAACAGAGGGGAATGGTTGCGTCCTCTCAACTCAGTCTAAAATCTCCACGCATGGTCCTCCCTTCCTCATGTTAAACCTTCAAAAGTGAACGGAACTTAAAAAAAAAAAAATCTCCCTCAGTTGCGGCGTGGGGTCCCCAGTTGGTTCACCTTGATGGATGAGAGCGAGCTTTTGGAAAAGAGAGCGCTCAGCACTGAAATAGACCTCTCTGTGTGTGTCCGCGTGTCCTCCGCAGCCCCCCAGTTAAAAATGATGGACTACTCCTATGACGAAGACCTGGACGAGATGTGTCCCGTGTGCGGAGACAAGGTTTCAGGGTATCACTACGGACTCCTGACCTGCGAAAGCTGCAAGGTGGGTGCCCTCTGCATCACAATGGAAAGAAAAGGAAATGACAAGAAATAAACATTTACAACTGTAGAATTACTTTCATTCATACCTCCTGCCTCGACTTTATTCTATATTTAATTTTAATCAAAGTTATTTCAAAATACTACTTATACATAATTTTCTTAGTAAGCATGACTTGTCAGGATTACTTTTGCAGTGACACATTATAATTATAATAATTATAATAATTATTATGCAAACGTCTATTAAAGCTATGTAGAAGTGAATCATGACTGTGATCGATGTATTTCTTTTTTTTTAATGTTTGCCTTGGTATTAGTCATTTCCTTGCAGACTATTTTGGTGCATTTGTGGTGCTTGCATTGCCTTCTCTACAAGTACTTCATTTTCAGCATGTTAAGATTTGCGATTTTTTTGCAGTATAAGTATATGTAAGTATATATTAGCACACCAAGCATTTAAGTTGACACTCTTGTGCAGAGTGACTTCTGACAAGTAACAGAAGAACAAAACTATTAGCAATCAGTGAAAGAGGCTGAGGGTCGAATATTATTGAGACAGTTGATCTAACAAACTCTTCTTGTGTATGTCAGAAGCTTTTGTGAAGTGAGGAATGTATTTTTTTTTTAAAAAAAAAGGAAATGAAAAGACAGGAGAAGAAATACATGCAACGTGTTTTCACAATTTTTTGCAACCACCAACCACATAAGTTGGGGGTGGTTTTAACCCTTGAGGCAAAGTACACACTAGTGATGTTTCTGTTTGTACAAGCTTGTGTCCTACTGTTTAAAACTCTCATCACGAGTTCATTAACAGCTTGTCTGCATTGTCTGGTGGCAAAATGTTTCCATGCAGCTTGATAATGAGGCTACAGCAGAGTAAACTGTGCAGTTTAATGTGAACTCCATCAACAACATATTTGTCCCTCTCTGCCTTGTTTCCTCAACATTGAGTTAATAGGCATTTCCCAAGTTTTTCCCCCCCTCTTTTTTGTGCAGTAAAGCTGTCAGTGCAAAATTAAGCAAAGACAAATGTCTCTGTGTTAACACTATTCAGTTGTAAAATTTCAGCTCACGTTATTGATGCCGCAGCACACATTTCTTGCCTATGCGGTCATTATTCAAAGCAGATGTTATAGATTTTATCCCATATTTTGACCTTGAGATGCTGAGCATTTGCTTGAAGGGAGACGTCAGTGGCATCTCTGCTGCTTCTCAGCCTCAGCACAGGCTCACAGTGGAGAGCCAATCCGCACGTCTCCCAGCTGAGCTGTGCATGCCTGTGTGTACGTGAGCATGGAAGGAGCGGACGCCGAGATGTTTAATAAAGTGTTGTATATCCTTGTTGAAACATTAATGATATTGATAATTACCTGAAGCTTGTCATTGATTATATCTAATATGTTGCAGTTTGTATGATCATCAGGGCTGGACTGGTTTATCACGCCGTTGACATATTACAGGTTCATTTCAGCATTAAATACACAATCAACCAGGCAGTATAATCCATCTCCTGTGTAATGGAAGCTTCTCTCAGGCTAAATGCAATAAAAAGGAGCAATCACATTTTACTGTTCTTTGCTTTTAATGTTTTTTTTATTTTTTTGTTCTTAATTTTGGAGGTACTTTTTAAAAACTTTTTTCGTGAATTTTCAGCCAGTCTTTACTAATTCTGTATTTCCAACTACCATTAACTCCCCCTTTTACCCACTTGCATATCTGGAACACACAGTTGCTGTGACGAGGAAGCAGAAATGCCCAAACATGCAGAAAGAGAAGAAAAATCACATTTGTAGTTTATATACACATAAACACAAAGGTCACCCTTTATTCAGGCTCCCAGCTTTAGCTTGTCCATGTGAGCACACACTGAGTAAACATGTTAGGATGTCATACAAAAACAGCAAGTTAAAATAATTTCCTGTTGGCAGTTTATTTTTCTATTTGCCCTGGAAGTGCAGATCTTTTTTTTTTTTTTTTGACCATAAAATGCAAAGCTATTGAAATCCACACTCTTGCATTAAGTTGAACATAAATGCATATTTTAGTATTGGCATCCAGAGTAACATAACAGCTGGAATTATCATACAATAATTCCAGCTGTTATGTTGTTTGTAGGGACTTTTTTTTTTGTTTTGTTTTTTTTAACATTCAAAAATGCAACAAAACCTGTTTAAATGAGCATCAATTAGTGCCATATCTTATTTTGAGTTACGCCTAAAAAGTGTTTTTTAGTAGTATGTTTGCAGTAATCTTTAGAATATATGTTTGATTCAAGTTTGGTGATGGTATTTATAGTGCACGCAGTGCAAATTGGAAAACTATGGAGAAATTTCTTTCTCTGAAGCTTAGATTTCATGGTACTGTAGGGTCGATATTTCAAAAGTGATTTTTTTTTTTTTTTTTGTCAGATCAGGCAATGTAGATTGTCAATTAAATTTGAGTTTGGTGAGAAATTGACAGCACCGCGTTCTTTTTATTTTATTTTAACGACAAGGTTTAAGGATTCTCCTCCTAGGTTATGGATCTAGAATACGTTAATACCATCTTCCCTTCGTTTGATTTTCACAGCTGCTGCTGATAATAAATTCCATGTTGCAGGTATGCATTTCTCTAATCCCGGAACTGTGAATTATGGATATAATTTATTGGATTTTTTGAACTCTTGTGGCCATGTTTTTCAATAATTAAGTGGAGGGCTGAGAAAATGCTTACCCTGTAATTCCTGGAGTCTTTACGTGAATGGAGAGGACATAAGATTTCTTACCCTTTATAAAAAATTTTAATATGCACTGAAAAAAAATGAGTAGCGGAATAAAGTTAGTGAATAGTAGCTTAGATTTTGTTCTTCTGTTTTAATAAGAACAAGTAAATAAGTAAATGTATTTTTTTTAATACACTCCTGAAACTCAGGAAATGTAACAGCTACTCGTTTTAAGTATAACATAAAGCAAACTAAAAGAGAAGGAATTAAAATTGCTTTTTTTATGAAAATATTTATGTATCTTCATGTCCTGCTTTATCATCTGTGTCTGTATGTGTGTGCGTGTGTTGCATCATTTCAGTTAGAGTATATTGTTTAAAACTTCTCTCTGCGTATATTCATTTAGTCTGTCCCTCTCTGTCTGTCTGGGAGTGTGAATGGGCCAATTACCATCGCATTGCAGGGGTCAAGAGTGTTGACGTCTTAATTGGTTCTCTCTGCAGGGCTTCTTCAAGCGCACCGTCCAGAACAACAAGCGCTACACATGTATAGAGAACCAGAGCTGCCAGATTGACAAGACCCAGAGAAAGCGCTGCCCGTACTGCCGCTTCCAGAAGTGCCTCACTGTCGGCATGAAGCTAGAAGGTATAGGAGCCTTTTTCTTCTTTTCCTGTAGTTTGATTTGTTAGTCTGTTTAAATATTAGGCTTTGGTGAGTCCTAACACAGGGAGTCTATATGTATAAAGTGCAGAAGTGTCTGTGGATAATGAGTGGTGATTCAAAGTTTGGGATTGTTCAGAATAGATTTAAAAAGAGGACACAACTGTTGCTTGAAAAAAAGCAAGCTGCAGTTCTTTCAGACTGTTTTGGCTTTGTGAAAGTATTTAAAGTAAGTCCCAGTGAAAATACATATACACCAGATAAAACGTCAGTATCTAAAAGCAGGCTTTGTCTTCTCAATGAACATTGTGTCAAAAGCAAAAGTATTTTAAATAAAGACAAGTTTTGGTGACATATATGTCATAGAATTTGATCATTTTTGAGACATCATTGAAAAGTACCGTGGTGAACTGGTCACCTCTCCCCGGCTTCTCATCCAGTGACAGATGGAATAGACTCCAGCACCACCGTAACCCCAAACAGGAAGAGGCGGGTGTAAAAAAAAATGGATAGATTAACATTAATGAGTGCACTAAAACTATGTCACTGGATAGCTATAATAATAGGGTTATCCTGTTTTATGTCTCTAAAAGAAAAGGAAATAGTACAAAGTATAGTCTAGTACTTAAAATGTGAGTTCTAAAGTAAAATGTAGATTTTGCAACATTTGTGGCAAGTCAGCATCTGATAAATCCATGATGTTACAAAAACAGTTAAGATTCTGTCCATTGAGAGGTTTGTATTAAACATTACTCACAAAAATATATTCTAGTTCTAGTTCTAGTACATCATGTATGCATTAATGGCAAAGTAGATTCAGGCTGTTTCAGATCTCATTTATTTCCAGTGTTTCACAACTGAGCTGAGGTAGTCAAACTTTTTTTATTTTTTACTTTTTAACTCAAGAGTGAAAACAGCCTTCTGTGACTTTTCAGCTGAATCACTCCCACCCAAATTGAGATATTCACCATTTAAAAAAAGTTAACACCTGCCTTGACAATATAATTGCAGTGGAAGAGAGGAGAAATTTTTGTTTGTTTAAAAATTTAACAGTGATCATCTTAGTAATATCCGCTCTCGCAAAAATTTATCAGGAACCATGTGAAGTGAAACCTTTCATTTCAACCAATGTGGTGAAATCCATCATTGCTTGTTGGTATTTGGGATGGGGTCAGAGGGAGTTGGAGGGTATCTGGTAGCTGTTGCGCACTTAAACTTGCCAGACAAAGTAATAGATAAAAATATTAGGGTTGGCGGCAGGGTGAGAATGGTAATGATGATGCTTTTGGCTGACTGTTTCGAGGTCTTTTTGTTTAACTTGAACACAGCTCAGACTCATATTTAAATTTGGCTATTCAGAAGTGACGGTACGGCAAGGCGAGAAACATTCCTCTTCTGTTCAAATATCATATTTGAAGGAAATTTTTTCTTTCCTTACGTTAGTCGATAGGTTCCCCTCTGAAATAAGTCATTATTGAGTAAATTAAGAGTCATGATTGCCGTCATTGAATGTAAAAATTAGAGTATTTAAAGTTACAGGTTACAGTTTAAAAATCCCACCTTCGTCCTTCAAATGACAGAAACTGGCGCTGAATTAGTCCTCACACATTTGTTATTTAAACTAAGCCGAAAATTTCCAGTCCCGTGAAATGATCATATACAACTAAGATAAAACACATGTTAAAGAAATAAGTACCTGTGAGTGGTCTTGTGAAAGCTAAAAAAAAACAAAACAAAACAAAACCAAAAAAAAAAAAAATAAAAACCCTAACCTCCTAAAATCCTTCTGGAGGCTTCTCCCTTTGCCTGCCATGCACGGTTTAATTAATTGCTGTTAATTGTGAATGGCCGCTGGGCAGTATGTCCTGGCCTGCCATTTTAAAGCTGATGCTGGTGGGGAGAGAAGGGGGGTAGTGTTTGATTTGTTTTGCCCGTGGTAACTTTCCACTCGCGGGGAAGACAGGCCCTGCAGCACTTTGTCAGGTGCCAGAAGCTCCAGTGGGCGACTCCTGCCACAACCAGTAAAGACCTCCCACACAGACAAGGCTGACACCCTTTACCACACACACACACGCACACACACACACACACTCACACACACACACACAAAGCTCTCCCTGGTGAACACGTACATTTATTCATGTGAAGTCCAAAAATGATCTTCAGACACCCCCACACAAAAGACAGAACTTACCATTTCTTAAAAAAAAAGTGTTTTTATTTTTTTTATTAGTTTTGGTTTTTGTAGCTTCAGAATCTTCTCATTCAATTGCACAAAAACATAAGTTTAATGGAAAACTGAATGTATGGAAAACTTGAAAGTTGAGTGAGGCGGTATTGACTGTGTTTTGACTTTAGCCCCTTGGTTTTTGTGCAGCACTCCTTGTGTTTGTTGGGAGTGTGTCGATCAAAGAGAGAAGGGCTGTTCAGTTTTAAGGTTGCGGTGAGGGGAGGTGGCAGAAAAGAGGTCTGTTTCTGTGCTGGTAATAGTGCTCTAAATAATCTGGATTGACAGATAGTTTAACCCATTATGACCTAAGGCGTCACATGTGTGCTTTGCCTTTAAGCTGGATGCGAGACATGCAAACACAATAACAAAAATTTTCAAAAAATGTTTATCAACAGGAAAGCAAAGTTAACCATTTACACCAGAAGTCAAAAGTACTGGTAATTTTTTTTTTTTTTTTAGGCTTCAAGTTTCTTCAAAGGTTTTTGAGGAGTTTTAAGTTTTGTAAAAGCATCAGATTTTAGAAAGCTTTTTAAGTCATTAACAGAAGGATGACAGTTGGTGTCATGTTGTTGATTCATCTGCTACATATTTGTTTTTTTCTTGGCCAACTAATTAATGCGGCTGATGAATCTGATAATGTTTCTAATCTGAGGAAAAGCAGTGAAACGATGACAGACAGCGTAGACCGTCATCCCAGCAGTAGATCAGCTGTAGTGTCCTGACCTGGTGATAAAACAAAACCAAAACAGTTGCATCTCAACAAAGCTGGACTTCAACAAAAAAAAAAGGTTAATAAGATTCAGTTCAAAATGCTTTATTAATCCCTGAAGAAAAATTAACAAATGCATGACACTTTCTCCACAAGTCATGTTCAGAATAGTGACACTATTTAAATAAACTAAAGCTTAATCCCACCGCTCTGGTTAATCCTGAATTTGGATATGAAAGCTCCTTTTAAACGTCTGTAGCAATGGTTAATATTTCTCACACTTTTTTTATCATATAAGTATAAAAAAGTAAAGTATGTGTTTTTCTTTTAAAAAAGAAAAGATCATTTGTATTTGTTGTAAGAGAAAGTGGGTCTGTGGTGTATTGAACTAAAACACACACACACACACCTTTTAAACGTTTGTAGCAATGGTTAATATTTCTCACACTTTTTTACCATATAAGTATAAAAAAGTAAAGTATATGTTTTTCTTTTAAAAAAGAAAAGATCATTTGTATTTGTTGCAAGAGAAAGTGGGTCTGTGGTGTATTGAACTAAAACACACACACACACGTATACACAAACACACACTCCTATTGGAGACTGGAAGCTATTTAACCAGTCAAACAGATGTGCTGCAAACGCTCGCTTCTTGGTATGCTGTGTAGCATCTCTCCCAGCATTGTCTCATTGAGAGAACAGGATCTGATCCATTAGAACATCACTCACAGAAGCTGGTGAAGCGTGCTATATCTGAGCAGCTCCCACCGGCATAGTTTTCCTTTTTGCTCACAAATAGTTGTCTTGCTTCATATGCATCACTAAGCTGCCTAATATTTTCTTCACTTGTTCTTCATCTTGAAGTCAGGGCAGAACAGTTGTGTTTGTGATCTTGAGTACATTCTGATTCCAGTGAGTTCCCTTTAAGGAAAAAGATTTAAAACAAAACAAGAAAAAAAAGGGGAGGGGAGTCACCGCTCCATAATTGAATCTTATTTTATGTTAAGAGGTAAAAGTATAGTATGCTAATTTTGCATTGCATGGATAAAAAAACTGACAGGTTCCTGTAAAGTTTTAATCTAATAATTTATGCATAATGTTTCAAACCACGAAAGCCTAAAACGTAGCCAGTTTCTGTAACACAATAAATCAAAAATGCTAATTTTGAACTGACTGCTCTTATAGCTGCACTGAATAGCCTGTCTTCCTCATCTTTCACATGTTCCAGCATTTTTCTTTCTTGCATGCAGTTAATCCTCTGTCAAATTCTTATTGATTTATTACCACACATGCAAAATCTCTGAAGAACCACTTAGCTGAAATTAGCACCACCAGCTGAGTGTTTGTACATTCCCCTCTGTGCCTCTCTCCCCCTCTCCCTCCACTTTTTATTTCCTCCCTGTCTCCATCTTTCTTACTCTGATTTGTCTTCCATCAGCCTCCCAGTACCTGCGGTGGAAGCCAGGGATCTGTCCCATTACTTATGCATAGGTATCATAGGTATTCATGTGTGTGCGTGGGATAGGGCGCATCCAGAGCAGGGGCCGGGGCCCTGACATGACAAACAGGGTGTCAGCAAGGCTCCGTGGGACCCATTAATATGCCGGCGGCCGACAGGGATCCTCACATACTCACGCTTAATATTCCTGTATATTAAACAACCATAAATCAGAGGATATAAGCACATAGGGCTGTATGTGTGAGGTGGGTTGGAGTCTGTTAGCAGCTATGTGAAGGTGTATGCAGAGAAACTGTGTTCTAATAAATGCAGTGTGTGTTTGTGTTTATACAAGTTTCATGTGTACGGGGGGGTCTGGACAGTTTTAGGGAATAGGAACGGGGTTTCAGTTGGGTTAGCTTGGGAAATTATGGATGCTGTGTGCCCAGGTTTGTTCATTTGAGTGAATATACTCTCAAACATGAACTCAGACTCTAAAACAGTATGTGCCACTTAGCCTGGCTTTACCCCAACACCTCACTACTATTCTATATTAACCTAACACGTCACTTCCTCTGTTTTTGTGGTGGTGACTTTTCATTACGGTTCCTTCCATGCAATTCTCTTTTAATCAAAAAGTGTGTGTAGCACAACAGATTTCTTTTTTGTTTTAAAAATCCTATTGAAAATGAAGTGTGAATATCTGTAGGTTGCTGTCTCAACTATTCAGTTTGTCTTGATTGTGGCACACAAACCACAGGTACAAAATAAAAATAAAAACAGAAGAAAATCCCCTTCTTGGAATAGCTTAAAGCAGTATGTCTAACTATCTATCAGATGCTGTGATAAGTTCAATTTCTGCAGCATCCAAATCCTTTTACAAATGTCCACCTCATTCAGCCCCTCTCCCCCTTTTAAACAGGCAAGCATGGACACCCCCTTCCCACTACCACCACTTCATATTAATCCATGTTACATGAATGCAAATTACCTTGTTTAATTAGAGACAAAGGAAAAAAATGGGGCTGCACCCCCCCCATACACTTCTGGTATTCATGATGCGCTGTGGATCCCCAGGTCCGAGGCAGACCAGAAAGGCAGTCAGGGCCTAATTTTGTTTTCCCAATAGGTCCAACTATTAGTTTCTCAGCTCATTAATTACACTGTTGTGGAGAATCATTAATAGTTAAAGGCACCCTACAATAATGTATAATGGATACATATGACGGTTCTCCTGATTTCTCCTTCTTCTTCTTTTTTTATTTTGATGTGTGATCAATTTTTTAACAGTCCTGTTAATCTCTAATCCTGAGTGAGTGGACCCGGCACCAAGCTGACCTGAAGCATATTGGTATAAGACTGTCCGAGTGTTAGTAAGATTGCGGTGTTTAAATTACACACTGTTTAAGCCGTCAGGGGCCCCTGACGGAGTGTCTGGCAAGCTCCCATCTCTCTGATCAGGAGCAGTGTGTGATGTTTTCCATGTTAGCCATTTTGTATTTTGTGTGTGTCTTCACCTTATGGGTGAGAGACAGGCAGCATGAGGGTGTATGTGTGTGTGTGTGTGTGTGTGTGTGTGTGTGTGTGTGACAGAGAGAGAAAGAGCGAGCAAGAAAGAGTGTGTGTTAGACCTCTCGGCTGTACTTGCTCAGATCAGTGACAGGGACTTTTTGTGACGGTGGTCATTAAAATCCCTCCCAAGGCAGCTTGGTGTGTGTGTGTGTTCCTGCTTGTGTGGGTATATGTCTTTGTGGGGGTGTATACCCATCATTGCTCCTGAACTTCAATCCCCCACCACGCCTTCTCCACACCCCCTCTTCAATTTTCCTCTTCTGTTCTTTCATTCATACGTCAAGACATCACGAGTCGGAGTGGACCTGTGATGACTGACTCTCCATGTTATCTGGCAGTTCGTCATGTCGGAACAGGCCAAATGCATGTGCATTTATTTGCATTTTCAGTCATATGTCTCTCTTCAAATGATAGAAATTCTTACCAAATTCAGTAAAATACCAGTCTTTAATCTTGTGGAATATTGGTATTAGTTAAAATTTCTCTTTCTCTCTCTCTTTTTTTTTTTTTTTTTCTTGTATAAATTCCCAGACGTCCGCTAGCTCTTTGCATGCTGGGCTCTGCAAGCCTCATCAGAATGAGAGATAATTAAGTATGAATAATTAACACCAGCGGCCCCCAACTGAGAGACAGCTTCCCCATGGCTGTAGTCGGCCAGATCACACATGCCCCTCGCTGCAGTCCACTGTGTGCCCAGTACGTTCATTAGAAATACCCACGGCACAGACTTGTTGTGATCCTCACCACGGGATCCTGCACTTGGGGGGCAACAGGGGGCATCACTGGTATGTTTGTTTCATCAGAAAAAAAAAAGGAAAAAAATGATTGGATTATTGTCAGGCTTTTCTGCCTTTGGTTGTTCCAAGGAAGAAGTTTCTGCTAATTGACAATGACATTTTGAAAGCTTTTAGAAATTGCATAATCAGAAAGAAGATGTAAGAGCTGGAATTTTTGTTGGAGTTTATATCAGTTAACTCGCTTCTGAGGGGCAGACGGAGATAGCAAGCTGTGCAATGATCACTCACCAGACTGGTTCAGAGGATTTTGAGTCTCTGGTCAATGAGTAACATCGGTATCAGTTGCAATCAGTGGGTTTTAAGAGTCAACATGTAGATGTCAAGTTTAACTGTCATAGAAAAAAAACCTTTGCCCTATACACAAGCTGCATGTAAGGAGTTCACCTCTAAAACAACACGTATGTCTATTCACATGTACATATGTAATAATTAGGCTAAATTACAGAGGATTTAATCTCTGAACTCAATCCAAGAGACAAAAATACTTATTTTTAAAACTCAACTTATTATGAATTTATGCAGATGTTTTAATTCAAGCATGAATGTATCCCACTTTGTTTATATTGTTTATAAAAGCTATTTGTTGTCTGATCATGAGAATGAGTAGCTTTGATACATTGTGAAACTAATTCTGTGTTCCTCTATTCCTTTCTTCCTTGTCACCCTTCTTCTCGTCAGCTGTTCGGGCAGACCGCATGCGTGGCGGTCGCAACAAGTTTGGCCCAATGTACAAACGTGATCGTGCCCTCAAGCAGCAGAAGAAAGCACTGATACGAGCGAACGGCCTGAAGATCGAGGCCATGAGCCAGGTGATGCAGGCTGTACCCACTGACCTCACTATTTCCTCAGCTATCCAGAACATTCACTCAGCAGCCTCCAAGGGCCTTCAACTGAGTCACCATGCTGGCCACCACAGCAGTCACCACCACCACCACCATCACCACCATCACGCCACTGCTCTTCCCCCTACAGACTACGACCGCAGTCCATTTGTTACTTCTCCGGTCAGTATGGCAATGCCGCCACATGCTGGCAGCCTGCAGGGCTACCAGGCGGCCTACGGACACTTTCAGGGCACACGCACCATCAAGTCAGAGTACCCAGACCCATACACCAGCTCACCAGAGTCCATCATGGGCTACGCTTATGTTGATGCCTACCAATCAGGCTCGCCACCCACCTTCCCTCACCTGATTGTTGAATTGCTAAAGTGTGAGCCGGACGAGCCGCAGGTTCAGGCTAAGATCCTGGCATATCTGCAGCAGGAGCAGGCCAGTCGGGGCAAACATGAAAAGCTCAACACATTTGGTCTGATGTGCAAGATGGCTGACCAAACACTTTTCTCCATTGTGGAGTGGGCACGCAGCAGCATTTTCTTCCGTGAGCTCAAGGTAAGTGTATGCTGTCTATTTTACTCGTGATTTTATTTGAGTATAAGGAAATCTTTATATTACCCATATTTATATTCTGTTGTTTTTAAGTTGTTTGGGCCACCATCATATTGATTACAGCAGCAGACAATTAAAGATGTAATCCTGCTTTCAGTAATTTTGCCTTTAATATATCTATATATAAATATATATATATATATATATATATATATATATATCTATATATATATATATATCTATA